>VSDK01009082.1:461568-472947 GCA_009767595.1 Symbiodinium kawagutii | reverse complement strand
GAACTCCGTGATGACCTGATTGCCGTGATGGGATTGCATCTAGGACTCCGCCCCCCAGGTTGTCATGCTTCGGGACTTCCTCACCGAGCGGTCGCTGCTGATGTGTTCAGTGAACAGTCCACTCTGGGCCCCAATGACGTATACATTGGACCCGGACACTTCTCTCATCGATGGGCAACCACTCATTGGGCTACACCTTTTGTCCCTGGTCGAGATGTGAGTTCACATGAGGCCGTCTTGCTTTATGCTCGTTGGATTCAAGATCAACCTCATCTTATGGGCAGTCTTGACACGTTGGTGGGCAAGCGTTTGATTTGTGACTGTGCCCACAACCAACTTTGTCATGGTGACGTCCTATCTGCGTTGGTCTGGGACTTCACCACCCGCCAGTCAGGTGGGCGTGCGGGCGCCTCCTTGGGCACTCGCCAGGTAGCATTGATGTCAGCCGGTGCACGTGTGGTCCGTGCCATGCCCCTACACTTCGACCAAGCCTCTTTGGTTGCAGCCATCATGGCCATGTGCCCAGGCGTCTGCTGGCATGGAGTTCGTTTCCCCATGATTGAGGACCTCGCCAACAACTCGGAGGTGCTGGAGTTCCACCAACTTGCTACTGGTCACTCTGACTGGGATGGATTTCCTGTGGGCCCATTGCTTTCATCCGCCACTGAACGTGCTGGACAAGCTATGGCAGCAGGGCACCAGCCGGGTGCTGCTAGTTCTGGCAAAGCCATGCCTCCATTGATTGCCTTCGGTCTGGGACCCCAAGGCCATTTCGAAGCTGCACTTCGACAACAAGAACTTTGCACCCCTTTTGAAGCTCTCCCATTGGTTGACGTTGACTTGCACTTTGCTATGCAAGCTTGCTCTGATGAGCGTTTGGATGTCCGACAGCTGCGGCACCGCATGGCTGCCTGGGTGCATGAGTTGGGGCGTCGCCTACGTCCCCTCTCAGACCATGTGAGAGCTTTTCAGCTCCCTTCCGTAAGGCAAGTCACCAAAGACCGCCATATTATCTTCTTGGGTGTCTTGGGACTGTTGCTCTGCTGGCCGGATCCCTACTTTGTTGCGGACCTCATCCATGGCTTCCCGGCGGTGGGGTTCTCACCACCCAATCCTGTTTACCAACAGCAGCCTGCTGACTGGATTGATCATCCTCAAATCTTGGAACATGCATGGGATGATGCCTTAGCCCTGGTAGCTTCTCTCCGTCCGGGAGAACATGATGATGCCATTGCCCAAGCCGGTGCGGATGATGAGACCAAAGGTTTTTGTGGACCGGCCTGGTCCTGGGATCAGCTCCTTCAGCAACAACGGCCTTTTCGCCTCATCAGGCGCTTCTGTATCCGCCAACCCAGCGGCAAACTTCGTGTGATTGACGACGCATGCAAGGGCTCCCAATCCATGTTCTCTCATGATTGCAACAAACTCGATTTATGCTCAGCCTTGCAACCGGGGCTCACAGCACAATGGCTTTGCCACTATCGAGGATACATTCCTGACTGGGATGCTATCGAAGCAGGAGGCGAAGACCTCCCGGATGCGTACAGATACGTACCCATGAAGGATTCGGAATCCTGGTTGGCCATTGTGGCTTACTTTGACCATGCTTCACAGCAACCCCGATTCCGCAAGTACTCAGGCCACCTCTTCGGGTTACCATTGGCGGTAACAGCGTTTAACCGCTACCCTCGGATGTTTCAAGCCATGGCACGTCGGCTGATGCGGGCACCCACATCACTCTACTTTGACGACGCCATCGTAGTGGACTGGTGCTCTCGGCGAGGAAGTGGCCAACATGCTATCTGCCAGCTAGCTACGGAGGTTGGCTCCCCCTTTGCATCGGCCAAGCATCAAGCCATGAGCGAATCCGGTGACTTTCTCGGGCTATGTTACGATTTCTCACATCTCCAAGCCGAATCTGTTGTCTTCTTTTGGCCCAGACAACGGCTGCTTGACAAAGTGAACGATTTCATTCACCAAGCCAAGATGTCCCGTCAATTACATCCTGGCACTGCTGCCAAGCTTTTTGGATGCCTAACATTCCTAGGCCAGGGATGTTATGGCAAGGTGGGCCGGTCTGGCCTCCATATGCTTCGTGAACGCCAGTATTCTCACGACACGATGGTCGATGATGCCATGATGAACCAGCTCGACTTCATTTCCCAGCTGCTCCAGTTCTCTCCTCGCCGACCTCTTGCTATGTGGCCTGGAACTTCCTCCCGATACTTGGTTGCGTCGGATGCTGCCCAAGAACAAGTGCGCACAGGCTCAGCCGGGGCCATCTTTCTTCCTGGTGACGGCCTTCGTATTGGTCTTATCATGGATGTACCCACCGTTCTCTTTGACTACTGGTCGGAGGATACCGCAAAAATCTCTCAGCTGGAGCTCCTCATTGTTTTGCAAACCTTGGCCTACATGGCTCCACTGGTGCGAGGCCGGCCTGGCCTCTGGTTCATCGACAACGTGGCTGCTCTCATGGCTTTGATCCGTGGTCGAAGTAACTCTCTGGAGCTCGATGGTATGACTGGTTGCGTCCATACGGTCTTGCATGCGATGAACAGCAGTTGCTATTTCGAATGGATTGCTTCCAAGGATAACTGGAGTGATGGTATTAGTCGCGTGGGAGCCGCCGATCCATTTCTGTCTCATAATGGTGTCAAATGCTTTGCCATTGAACCGTTTCTTTTCTTGCTTCACATGCCACCTTTGCTCGTTGGGAGGATCTACAGTTTTCTTTGAGTGCGTTGGGAGTGCGTTGGGATGTCGTCCCTGGAAAGGCATGCCTGACAGGCATAGTGGTTGGCTACCGCTGCAGCTCAACTGCTGCCAGCAGTAACCACAGTTGGAAACTGTGTTTCCCAATAGCACTTCAAAGAAAGACCGAATTGAAGAGACACCTCCCTAACTCCGTAAAAGAGTCGCTGCTTTGAGTGTTGATCGAATATAATAGCCATTCAGGTTTGGCAGGTTCGGTGATGGTCTTTTATTTGTCAACATCAAACACGAACTGCCAATTTTGGCTCAAGATCCAAAATTGGCTGTCTGCTGATTTTGTCCCACCCTTCCCATCCCTTGGGAATTTTTGATTTCGCAATGGCTGCCCGTCATGCCTGTCTGGCCATTGAGTGTCTCTCTCGGGCTGTCTGTCCTGCCTGTCTGGCTATATTGAGCGCCTCTCTTTATTTCGCATTTGACACCCTGTCTGGGTTGCCTGTCAGGCTTGCTTTTGGGAGGCTCCCCTTCCACCTACTGTCGGTAGGAGAGCTGCTTTTTCAAGTTTCAAGCTGTTATTCAGGACCCCTGTGGGGTATCCTGGGTTTCAGCCGTAGACGTATGTCTACTGGGATGTCGTCCCTGGAAAGGCATGCCTGACAGGCATAGTGGTTGGCTACCGCTGCAGCTCAACTGCTGCCAGCAGTAACCACAGTTGGAAACTGTGTTTCCCAATAGCACTTCAAAGAAAGACCGAATTGAAGAGACACCTCCCTAACTCCGTAAAAGAGTCGCTGCTTTGAGTGTTGATCGAATATAATAGTGTTTGCCACGTCATGAGTTGCTGAGAATTTTGGAGTATTAACCATTAGTTACAGTAAATCTATAGTTATACAACCGTTCGTAACTAACCACCACAGTATAATCTAATTGTCTAACTATATCTAACAAGCATCATCGCTGAATCTACTGTAAGTACATCAATAACCATTCCCAACCACTCGAATTCTCAACCGTTTCCATGACACGGCTGAGCTTCGCCACAGCTGGGCTAGGCGAAGGAGGCCCCGAAGGAGGCCCCGAAGGCAGAGCCAGCGGAGGTGGCCGAAGACAGCGATAGCACGGAGGATCCACCGGAGAAGGTGCCAGCGCAGGGGCGCAGGCGGCAGATGTGACATGGTACCCATGTGAGTGGACTAGGTACGACTAGTTGTCAATATATTATATAAATATATATAACAATATTTGATTATATATCTATATCTTTACATATACATACCTACACACATATATATACTATATACGTATGCTTAGTGATGGTGAGTAGGATATTGATTACTAGCTCAATTGGTAATGGTTCATGATGGTGAACTAGCCTACCAGGATGTGGCCATAGACCAAAACCGCCCAGGCAACACATCTTAGGATGCGCCTGGTTGGTCCAAAGTATGCATTGCCAGTCAGACCCCCTCGAGACATCCAACCAGTGCCATTTCGCCTGAAGGGAAACAATGCGGGAAATCCGCAATCCGTGGGCTTTTGCAAACAGCTCGGGATAGTCAAGGTAGAGCAACTAGATGCAACAAGTAATTACCTATCTATAATCATAGAAAGTTTAATCCATTGCTACGTTCGAGAGTTCTCACAAGACCCTGCGAACCAGCGGGTATGTTGACGTCGCTAACACATGGGAGCGATGGGCGGCTCAATCTTTGGGTGGTTTCCGAGCTCCGTCGGGGATCAGGTTTGATCATCAGTAACTCAACTGGCTATGGGTGAAAACCCTGTACCCCGCGTTCCCCTATCATTAGCCATTGTTTTCCCTTTGAATTTGGTGGGTATTATCCCCCATTGTTGGTTGATTCATATTGAACCACAGCCAACTGATGTTATTCAGTGAGTTCCATCCTCTTTGAGGTGACGGACACCACGCCGCCCCAGGAGGATCAGAAGGAGCAGAAGCTCACATGGCCCGGGCCGCCGCCCAAGACGGATCGAATGGATCCCCGGATGCAGGCGAGTTGAACGGGGACAGTTGGATGTCGGGTTGGATTCTTGTCCAACGGCCGATAAGATGGCTGGAAACCGTAGCTGGTTCAGCCACGGAGAATCTGTGCTACTGAAAGACCCATGTGAACAAGTCACCCCAGTTTCACCATGAATGCCTTGTGATTACCAAATCTCCTGCAGTAAATGATGATTTTGGCATGATCTTCTAAAAGTTAACATTTCATGAAGCTTTTCGCAAGCAAAATGCTGGGTAAATGTTGCAAGGTCACAGGGGGCACCCTGAAAACTGCAGGGCCCAGGCGACCGCTCCACCACCAGGAGACGCTCCAGAAGCTGCACGCCTTGGGTGGTTCAGGGGCCGACGAGGAGAAGGCCAAGCGGATGCAAGCAGCCACCGCGGCGGCGGACTCTGGGCCACGTGTGGATGGAGAGGGCTGATGGTGGGTTAATCATGGTGGGTCAATGGATGCTTTTTGGATGGTGGGATGGTGCAATGGTGGTTTATGATTCTGTGCATTTATAGCGTTTATAGCCCAGAATGGATGGTTTGGATGGTGGTGAATGATGATGGGTTAAAGTTGCTGGGTTAATGATGGTTTATAGCCGATGCATGGATGTATAGCCGATGGGTGGTTAATGATGGTGGGTTAATGATGGTGCCCTGGTGTGACTGATTATGGTGGTGAATGATGGTGAATGTTCAATGGACAGCAAACAGATAATGGAGAACGGATGGTCGTGAGGATTATGTAATGATGAATGGTAGGTCCGAATTTGAGAATCATATCATTGTAAATAGCTGGTCGGTTTTCATAATTATACATAGCGGGTGATATACCAGTAAATGTATATGTGGGGTTTATTCATATGGATCTCCCCTTGCTAAAGAAGCTGAAAATAAAGCCTCGCCAAGGTCAAGTTATGTAATAAGATCGGTTGATAGACATGGTCGCCAAGCCCAGCGAGAGAGAGAGAGAGAGAAATGGTCAATAGTGGTTCATGGTCGTCCCTATTTTGGGGGGCAAACACCTGGTTGCATTGTCCCAAGCGCTTCTTTTTCGGTAGCATCCTTCTTTAGTCGTCAGAATCGATGGCATGGCCGTAGAAGCGGTAGCAGAAGCACAAACACCCGGGACATGCAGTTCCATTTCAGTTTTACAAGAGGACCATGTCCAAACAAGCCTTGAACCAACCAACAAACCAAGCAGCAAACCAAGCAACAAACCAAGCAACAAACCAAGCAACAAACCAAGCAACAAACCAAGCAACAAACCAAGCAACAAACCAAGCAACAAACCAAGCAACAAACCAAGCAACAAACCAAACAACAAACCAAGCAACAAACCAAGCAACAAACCAAGCAACAAACCAAGCAACAAACCAAGCAACTAAGCTAAAGAAACCAACTAAACCAACTCAACCAACTCAACTGACCCAGCTGAGGAGGAGATCACCATGTCATTGGAGCGCCAAAAGGGCGCCACCGACCCTCCCGAAGCGCCGGCCCCGGCCTCGCCCGAGCCGCCGCCGGAGCCGCCGGTGGTGGAGGTCCCCCCGGAACCCGAAGAGGAGGAGAAGGCGCGCCAGCTGAGCGAAAGACTGGAAATCTCTGGCAAACCAACCTGGAAGTAGACGATCAGGTTAGTTTTCCAGGTTTTACCCTATGGTAAACCTATCTTTATCATCTTTTTATCTATTTTTAATCTATTTTTCATGGTTTTCACCTAGTCAAATGGTGATTTTCAGCTTCCGGGTTCGTTTGCCATGGGACAACCTCCTTATATTTAAGCGATCAATCAATAGAAATCACCATATTTGAGCAGAATACTTGGAGGCCCACTGAGTCTAGTCATATGGATCTACTATTTTAGTGGCACGTTTCGGCAACTCAAAAGCTTTGGTTGCACATGCACAACTTTGGACATAGCGTCAACTACCTGAGTTGTTTAGTCAATTTTTGCTCAAAAGCATTGTCCGAAACGGATGAACCAAATCGAAGGCTTAAAACATGTGAGGAACAGGTAGTAGTTAAGCATGACATTGATCATGATTGAACCAGGAAGTTGGTTTCAGCAACTGGTATTATGTCATGATCAATGTCGCTAACCAATGATGAACCATGCTTCTTTGATCAGTAGCCCCTGATTTCCCAAATTGGTTTCCTTCCCGAGTTGTTGCCTTTGCCAAGCCTGAGGGTAGCGACCACACCTGGCTGTTGGACAGCCTCCCCAGTTTTGGAAAAACGGCGTCAACCTGTTCCCTCATGTTCTCTTGGGATCCATGGATATGTAGCCAGGATGTTCATCAAAAGTGGCTTCTTTGTTCCATTAAGTTTCTGCAGGCTACATAATATCTATGGATGTTACTGAATTTCCTTCAGGAAAACGCCACTTCAGTTTCTGCATTCAATTTACTGGCTCTGTTGGCTCGCCCTCAGCCTTCCACAACCTGATGGTGATGGAAATGTAGCTATGCTGGAGCCGCATTGGGCCATCTTCTCAAGAGTAAGTGGTTTAGATGTGGAGAATTTTCTATCTCCTGCAAGATGGATATTCAATCAATATCCATCGATCAATCAATCAATCTGTCGATCTACCTATCTTTATCTATCTGTCTACGTGACTATCCATCCATTTGTCCATCCATCTATCCATTTATCCATCTACCGTCTATCTATCTATCTATCTATCTATCCATCTATCTATCTATCCATCCATCCATCCATCCATCCATTTATCTATCGATATGTATATATATCTACCTAGGTCATCCGGTCTTGGACGCCAGGAAGACAAGATGGCCATTGTGATCCACTGGAGTAACATCCGGGGCTTCGGCATTTTGCGATCGCAAGTTCACGGGGAGGCGGGGCCCAGGTCCCTGGTGAATCCATGTTTCACCAAAGAACCCATAGGTTTCCCAAGAGTCGTGTTTGGAGGATATTATGTGATTATTAATGATTATTATATTTCAGTACTGGTTTATCAATGTTTATCTTTTTTTTTGGGGGGTCCCTATCATGAACAACCCCTATTTCTTTTTCCCAACCCGTACGAAGACCGTCTTTATCCCGTACTAAGCCGTACTAAGGCGTACTTTTATTACATCATCCATGTTCACGTACACAATGATGATACACGCAAGAATCGGCACATTTGGGGCCCCCGGGTTGCACCTCAGAGATGTTGATCTTAAGTGAAAGATGCGCAGCAAATTTCCGCAACACAGGTCGCATTTCAAGTGGCATCCTTGGTGAATACGAAGGAAGTGGCTGTGGGAGACATGGTCACCTTTGACTTGGGCTTTGACAAAAAGAAGAACAGACCCGAGGCTGTGAACATCCACAAGGCCACGGAGTCGCAGCTGCAGAGCCGATCCTTTTAACCTGTTGTTTGAAAAGCACTTGTCAGATGACGATGGGCAAACCCAGGGTATACCCATCATGACCCATCCGTTCATGCTAAGAAAAATCCCATCCATTGGCATCAGTGATTCTCACGTTTAGATTGGCACTTGCACCCATCCGCCCATCCACATCCACGGCACTGAGGTGAGTGCAGCTTCGGGAGACGTGACGGGCCACCCGTCCACAAGTTCCAAGGAAAAGTCTTCAGAGGCAAAGGTCAAGACACTCAGCCGAAGCCAATGGAGCCAGTGGCTGGGGGTCATCTTGACCCCTCAAAGGATCAATTCATCTCAAGAGGGGTCAAGACTCAACATGACTCAACCACTTCCAATTTTTGTGGGATGGGTTTTAACCACATAGCCAAGCATGTTAAATCATGGGGAGATGCAAGCCAGCATCAAATCACTGTCTGGTTAATTGGTTAGTTAGTAGGAAGTCAATCCGCTCGATCTACGGCTGGGTTGACAGCAGAGCTCAGTGGGAATACCAATGAACCAGAGGGTAAGCCATAGGGCCTAGGGTCGAGCCAGGTGTTTTATTGACACCACGGGCAGCCATCGTCATCCATCATCAAGCATTGCCAACCATGATTTCCCAGGTTAGTTTATCATGAGGGTAAGCATGAAATTGCATAAGCCAACCCTTGATGAAGAACCACCATGGATGGCGGCAGGGCTCACAGCCGATCCAAGGAAGAGGTCTTCAAGTGCTGGATCGAAAGCCGAGAAGACCAAGGAGAAGGATAGCAAGGAGAAAAGCGGAAGGAAGGCGAAATCTCGTTGCTTGGCAGCGATCTCCATGGTGCCAACTCCACTGGCACAAGTTGAATCACTGGTTGTGATATCGTGGAAGCTGCTTCCCCCTTGGTTGAAAGGCTTGCAGGGCAGCCTTGCAGCCTATGGTGGATACTTATGGTTGATTATGGTTGATCATGGGGACCATGAGGATGGCGGCTGGTTGTTTGCCATTAGCCATCGCTGTTGCTTGCTATTTGCTGTTCTCGCCCGCTACAAGCCACACTCAGCATCAATGAAACACAATTCATTGCAAAGGAACCATTATTAGCCATTTATGCCTTATGTTTCCTCTAGGAAGCAGTCAACCCCAGGGGGTTCTAGTTTCAGGGTTGGGAAATCAACGGTCGCAGACCTCAAAAAAGGCTCCCGGCGCCGCCGTTCTTCCTCTAGCTCTTCGTCTTCCTCCTCATCTGGACGACGCCTGGATAACGCAAGCTGCGGTTGGTTGGTCGTTGGCGGGTTGCTTGTTGGGTTGTTGGTTTGTTGGCTAGGTTGGCTGGCTGGTGGTTTTAAACCTTTTTTTGTTTTCCCTAGTAAACTAGTGATTAATAAATGGTTGGTTGATATAGGGGCGGTTCAACCACCAACCAGTTGGGTTGTTCGTTTGTCATTTTGGTTTTGTCGGTTGATTCGGTTTCGCTATCACCATCCACAGCCGGCAGGTCTTGGGATGTCGGCAGGTCCAAGGGATGCGCAGTCCCATGGGAATATCAAATGACTCATAGTGGCGAAGACTCGCGGTTGATAAGCAGCTAATCATGAACCTAGCATGGCCAACCATAGGGGCAAACAGCCAGATCATGAACAGCAAGGAACAACCAACATGCGTGGTTTTCCCAACCTTAATCGTTGGACGATATTTTGGTTCCAGCATCTCCCGGGGTTGGTTCATCAATGTTTGCTACTTGGAGCATTGAATTGGCCGAGCCGAGCCAGTTCCTGTTGTCAAATGCATTATTATCAAGTAGACATTCGCTGCGGCCTTTTCTGCTCGATGATGTTATATGATTTTGTAGCTATGGTTGCACATACTTTTAGAAGAAGAAGAAGAAGAAGTCTGCCGCAACATCCTAGCTTTGCATTGCTTTCATGCATCAACCTTTCGTGATGCTATGGTATGGGTTGATGTTGTGTCCTGCCACCCTTTGGCACAGCGCTTTAGGAAAGAAGCGGCGAAAAAAGAGCCGTGATAAGAGTCGTTCGAAGCGACGAAGGAAATGAGCCAGAAAGGAGGTGCCTCAGACGAAGATCACTGGGAGGATCTGGGAGAACCATGTGTTTGTTGATTACCATGAGGTTTAGTCACCCGGTGAACACAACAATCCTGAACAATGATGGCTCGTTGTGGACGGTGATGGTTCTTGACAAGGATTGGTTACCGGGGAAAGGCATCGGCAAAGACCGCGGAGAAAGCTGGTGGTGTTGAGCATTGTGGACAGCATGTTAGCATGTTAGCATGTCTTTGGAGTGCTTGTGCAGGTGAACGGCAGCATCACCAGGTGCAATTGTAGATACAAGCCACGACTCCCAAAGAAGCTCATTCTGGCACATGGTCCTAGGTGGATCCACAGATGGTCAATCGTAGTAATAGCAATGAAGTAGTGCTTCAATGTGCTTCATCTAGTTTGTTTTTGAATAGGTTTATTTGCGATACTATGATGGTCTAACCAGTTGCCATCAGTAAGCGGTTGATATCATAGCATTAGCAACTACAAATGTTGGAAAACCATGATGGTCACCATGATGGTCACCCACTAGCCATCATCAAATCATCCCGCTAGCCATCATCAATCACTATGGGCATCTATGGGCCAACACGTCATCAAAGACCTTCATTTCCAACCGAAAAATCACCCCTAAACACCTGCTGGGGTGCAGGTTGAACCGCTGCGCGGGTGCATTGGGCCTATGGAGATGGTCGTCGGACGCGACGGCGTAAGAGAAAAGCGCTTGGCTGCGGGGCGGGGCTTCGCTCGTGATGAACCATGGCTGAGTGGAGCCGTTGAGGGGGAAGCTGTGTGCTCTCATGGCTCATGGATGCCTGGATGCTCATGGTGATAACTATACTTGTTACTTAAAACAGGATACATCAAGCAGGATACATCATGATACATCTTTGCTTATTTTTTGAAAGATCGGATTGGGTCAAGTTTTTGGCCCCGGCTGAAGAGCTAGTTGCAGTTCCATCAGATGGCAGATCGAGGCTTCTTGGGCATTTGGTGCTGGTTGTGTGGCTGAAGAGTAAGCCCTGAACACTCGCCGTTCTCTTAACCGCCTTGGCCCCCATCATTTGTCCAGAGAAAGCCAAGGTTTGCAGGGATAATTGTTAGCGCCACTGGGCCGCCATAGGTTCACATAGCAAACAGGGGTAGAGTCAGGGCTTATGAAAAGCTGCTCCAACTGGTGGGATTCCACATGGCACTTTAGTGGGGTACCCGATGGCCCCGCACGAAT
>VSDK01009082.1:426311-453203 GCA_009767595.1 Symbiodinium kawagutii | reverse complement strand
TCTCTTCCCCTTGTGTTGGGAGCGCAGCCCCGGCAGCGGCTACCGCGAAAGGTCGGTGATTGATCTTTTCATTAGCCATTTGACCATAGTTTCACCTAAGTGCATTGTCCACCTTGGAAACACCCTCAGGATGTGAGCTCAGCCGCAAACAACTCGTTGGGGGCTGATGCTATGAACGGATGAATTTTTGCCCACCATTCATGGTTATGAACCAGCATGGCTTCCATCATGGCTTCATTGATATACAATTATATGTGTCAGATCTATCATTCAAGTTGCTCCTTGTTTGTCATTGTCATCAGCAGCAAAAACTATGGCTCACCATTTGCTAGCCACGACCATTCTTGTGCACAGGTCCTCAATCTATACACCCCGGCCCTACCGGGAGCCCTGCCCCTTGTGGGTCAATGACCGCATCGCCCAGTCGCAGGATGAGGACCGAGACCAGCAGCGGAGGACGGCGCTGCTGCGCGACTTCTTCACGCTCCTGGACCCCAACGGCAAGGGGAGCTTGAGGCGTCGTGGAACGGGAGCAGCGCTGGGGGGGCAGTGGATGGTAGTAGTGTGAACCCGGGATTCATAGATTTCATAGGCGTCACAGATTTAGTACGATTTATTATATAAGTGGGAGGGGGGTATCATGTTTTTGATGGGAAAACCAAGGCTTTTGGAGGATACACCCTATTATGCAACCAGGGGTTTATTAATCACGGGCTAACAGGTTATCATTATTGGTGAGACGGTCAGGAGGAACCAGTGAAAGATTATTAGCGAGCACTACTCCATCCACGATTCACTAGTCATGATGAACTAGTGATGGGAGTCAACAATCTTGGAGGATTACCGAGTGGCAACAAGCAGTCAGAATTCTTGTTAACTTGTCATTGGTAACTAATCGCCACTAACAAGTACAGTAATGACTATCATCATACGGATGACTGACAGCTATCCTTGTTCACTAGCAGTCAGCCATCATCAACTACGTAGTCGGTATGAATAATGGCCAATGATGGATTTATAAAGCCTCTTGAGTAGACGTGTCCGTCATGGGAGTTGATGACGGTTGGTAGGCATTGTGAAGGGCCAGATAACAATGTCACTATTGTCAGTTAGTCAATGACGTGTGAATGATGGTTATGAACAATGGTCAACAATGGCTGGTCACGGTTGAATCAACATGCCCAATAATTGTCATTCGGAATGGTTAGAAGGTGGTTAGTGCTGATCCATGACGATTATTCAAGGTCTTCAACACAATTATTCGTGCTCAGAATGCCATGAGCCACCCGGTAGTTTCTGCTCCGAAGTTGGGATAGCAGCGCAGGGCGTCGGAAATCTACCACTTCGCGACGGCATGTGGCTTCAGGGGAGGACCAGATGAGCCTGGGGCCTCAGTTTTGAGCATTTGGTGGCGCCGAAACTTGAACTAGATTATTCCGAGGGATCCTGGAGGTGGCATTCTGTTCATCAAAAAACTCCAACCGACCTCTTTCTTTGGATCAACCTGTGTTTCCACCTGGTTTTGGATCAACCGGGGTACTGGCAGCCTCAGGTGGAGCAAGGAATACCAGGCAGCGCCTGTTGGAAGGGAGCTGGTTGGGAGTCAAGGAGCTTAAAGGATAGTCAATGGCCTTGAGATTAACAAATTGGCTGGTGGTTTTAAACTTTTTGTATTCTCCCTAGTAATCATGAACAAATGCTTGGCTGACTCATACTTTTCATATCTTTGCATAGGGGTGGTTAAAAGAAGGTTCAACCACCAAGCAGCAAAGAACTGGCATCCAACATGGATGGTTCCAGACGAAGAATTCTTCCGGGACCCACGATTTTCAACATTTGCTGAGTTTGGTCTTCGGCAATGTCCAGCAGGCCTTGTGTAAGCTTTGCGATGTCTCGGATGGCTTCTCTTCGGAGGTCCGCGGGGAAGTGGGATTGGTATCACCCCGGGAGGTTGACATCAGCCCTAGAATTTGCCAAGACCCTTTGGTTGATCATTGAGGTGTTTTGGCACGTTCTAGTCGCCTTAAACCTAAAGATTGAGATTCGGATCATCCGTTATGAGATTGCTACTTCTTGGTGTTGGTAGGTCTCAGGTGGCTTGACATGGCTTGACTTTAGGTGATTTCATCGTCATGTCGTCTTCATCATTTTCTGGCTTGGGAAACCGCCTGCGGTTTCGTTGGGATGAACCGATGCCACCAGGACTTCGAACGGCTCGTTTCAGACCAGGCGCTGGTCCCGGCTTTCCGTAGGACTGGGGCCTGGGGGGTCGGGCTAAGCTAGGGCCTGGAAGAGCCCTGCCTTGCCCACTGCAGGCTTTGCCCACGTACTGTGCAACTTGGGAACTTCCCGGGATGATGGAGTGCGGGTCCCAGCTGAATCCAGCTGATGGGATCGGTCGCCAAATGGAAGATCTTCAGCCACAGGCCGCATCAGCCGAGGTTCAAAGATGTTTCAAGGGTAGGTTGTAGACATGGCCCCACCTGGTGATCCCACAGGGTCAGCCCCAGCTAAGGCAGTCGGCCAAGAGTTTGCTGAAGGCCAACCCGTCTCGGCAACGTGCCTCTACTGCAGGTTCCACCCCCGCGCTGTTGGAACTGCCGGGGGAGGCGGGATGGAGAGCATGCGGAGCATGGCGAATGGGGTGAGAATCAAACACAGAGTTCCTGAGTGGTTGTAATGGTGAGAATTCTGGGATTCGAGGACAACCCGAAACGCCTATAAGTACAACATAGAAAACAACATTCACAACCATAATTACAACTGAAAACATGGAAACGCCGCCTATTAAATTCTGTCCTCAAATGTTCTCAAAAGGTGTAGGGCCTCAGTTTCTACATCACTCGGGACGCGCTTCGCTTGCGTCGCAGGTGAAGCGAAAGAGCAGTCGCCGTCGCCGTGACTCGCGGTTGTCCAGGGCCTCGGTGGGCTCAAAGCGAGGAAGCAAAGGACGGCTCAGGTGCCCACCCGGGTGGCAACTTGGGACAAGTTGAGCCATTGATGGTGGTGACTTAGTACTGGATGGCTGATAAATCCCAGTTGGTCATGGTCCAAAATGGTTGGTAATTAATGGGGGTGAAAGTTTATAGGCACATTGTAGTTATGATGATGGGACCTCAAGCGTTTCATGGCACGAAATCTTCCACAGGTCGAGAGAGTGACTTGAATTACTGATGCAATGAACCACTTGAAACGCATGTCACGAGGCAGATGGTGGAGATAGTGAGAGTGGATCATTGATACAAGGCCAATTTGCAGAACTGTGAGGGTGCATGATCGGATGACCGGCAGAGTCATTGCAACGTCATTTATGCATGCGCACAGACCAGTCATGTAGCAAGCCAAGAGTCTGAGGACGCAGATCATCTGGCTAAACAGACTCCAAGTCTCGGGTACTTGTATGTTTCCATACGCGCTTAGGTGTACGAATATCTACAGTATTTTGCGAAGAAATCACCACTGATGTTTTTTTTTTTGGATGTTTACACATGCCTCTCCGCAAATGTGCGCTTCGTTGTGCGCGTATGCACGAGCGCGTGTGCCGATGTTGACGGCCGCGGGCACCGCATGCACTGCTCAGGCAGTCCAAGTTGGAGAAGGTCCGCAAGACCATCCAGGAGAATTGGCATCCACCCCCACCCCTGGGATCCAACCCCAAGCCCCATAGGCTCCCCGCCACAGGAGAGCCAGGACCGTCGCGACGCGGTGGCCTTCCTGTTCCGGACCCTGGATGCCGACGGCGACGAGCGCCTGAACCTCCCCGAGATGGAGCGCTTCGCGTCGCTCTGCGGCTTCACCGGGGAATGGGCCACGGAGTACGAGGCGCCCGGGGCGCCCGCGCCGCGCCTGGCAGTTCTGCTGGAGGGGCGAGCCATGACCGTCATTGATATCCATTGAGGAAGATGATAGTTGGATATGGTTGGGAGATTTTAATGACCAGCCTATGATACTTAAACATGTTATGACCTATAGCAATGGTTCACAAAGAAGCTATAGCAATGGAAGTTCGTAAACCGGTGAACTAATACATCTGGCCAAGCAGCGGCCATCATGAACAGCCAGTCTTAGGCAGTATCAGAAAGTGCATGATTGAGTGCCATTCTGGCCATTATTGATTCTGGATCCTCATGATTGACAGCGGCGCGTCCAGGGGCTGACCGGCTAACATGGTTGAGATTGGCGCTCAACCAGCCATCAGTATCCATCAGTAGTATTTGTAAGCAATCACTGCGCATCAATTCTCATTGCCCTTGACTGACCAGTATTCAATCATTAAACCATAGTTACTTAAGTTATTTCAAAAAGGTGTTGATCGTTAATAGTTATCAACCACTACCATCCCCGACCATCCCCTTTAGCCTTATTTACCATTATTGGGGCCATCATTGTCCCATCTTGGTTAGCAACCATTACAAATCATTACAACCCATTACTAAGTACCGAAAGCCACACCATTAGTGGGTCGTTTAACCAACAAACAGGTCATATAGATTCGATTGAGATTGTCAGCCCCAACCCTAAGTTACTACTAGTCATCAACACTACGAATAAGCATAATAAGCCCTTACTAACTCACTTTAACTCACTACTATTGATGATTTCCCCCACGAGTCATCACCACCAGCGCCTTACGGCTGCCTTCTTCACGCGCCATAGGTGATGTGCGAGGTGCTGAAGATCGACGTTTCGCGCGGGGCGGATTTCGTTCAGTTCAATCGGGTGGTGGCCTGGCACAAGTGCCATGGAGGTGATGGTCAAGAAGGGGTTCATACCCGGGGGTTCTAATAGTTATTGGTTCCCTTTTCATAAGGGGTCAATAAATAGTTAGTTTATTAAATGATAACAAGTGCCAAAGGGATCCCCCCAAATCATTTAATACACGAACTATTTTGGGGCTGAGCAAGGGGATGATTTGAGACCATCCAGCCGGTTGATGGATGCCATGGCGGTAAGGTCAGTGATGAGAAGAGCCTGGCCTACTGCAATGACGAGGACCCCGGCGGAGCCAGCAACTTCATGGGGGACTGGGGCATGTGGGCAGGAGAGGTGTGACCTATTCGGATAGGGACGGGTTTGCATCCAGGCCAGGGGTAGTTGTGCGGGCTTGGCAGCAGTTACCTGCCCTGGAATATTTCGAAACTCTGCTAGTTTGCATCGCTGCCACACCAAGGGCAAGCGAGTGTCATGTCAAGGGTACATTGGAGGCGTTATCAAGAAAATTGACTCCTTTGCCCAGGGCGGAGACTGCGTTGATGATGATGATGATGATGATGATGATGATGATGATGAGGATGATGATGATGATGACGACAAACACAACATGGAGGACTACTATGCATCTAATTTCCTCCCCTGGCCCCGCTTAGCTGTGATCAGGAGCTGAGGCAGATGGTGTTGCATCTCAAGTCCGAGATTCTTGGCCGCAGCGTTTCTCCCTCGCGGCATGAACCGCCAAAGCAGGAACCGCAAAGAATAGACAAAAATGAACAAGACACCTTTCTGAGCTGGTGTTTCTGGGGAGATCAAACTGGCATACGTACATGTTTTGCAAAGGTTTTTTTTTAAGCATTGCAAAGGCAAGACATGTTTCATGTATTTGGCGAGCTTCATGTTCCGCTGATTCCTTTGCCGGTAAACCAACGTGAGGAAACTATTGTAAGCACCGAATTTCAGACGGTAAAACCATCACAGATGGCTTTATAAATATAACCATTTGTCAAACCATTGCATTTACCTACAGTAACCAGACATTTGTTTAAAACTGTTGAGTATCAGATATACTTCCTCAGGTAATCATTCGCTTACTGTAAACCAATTGTAACCATTTGAAGGCAAAACCGTTTATAAAACTTGTTCGCCCGAGCCTTAGGGTTTGCCCCGCATGGGTCTGAGAACATTTCCCAACGCTCAAATTCCTGCACAGGGCCATTGTTTTTTGACTTCTGAGTTATCAAACCCCAAACCTCAAACCCTAAAACCCTAAAACCAAAACCCTGAAACCCTAAAACCCTAAAACCAAAACCCTAAAGCCCTAAACCATAAATCACTGCGTATAGCCAGTGTTTTCGCAACTTGTCCAAGCCATCTCGACCTTGTACAACATGCTCCATGGCAGTGGCGCTTTATGTGGTGGGGCGAACGTTAAGGCTGGAGGGAACTTGTTTTATCCTCAGTCTCAGGTCACCATTTGTGTAACCCATTCTATAGCAAATAGCTTGACAAACGGTCACATTTGCTATCTCAAGCTATATAATTAATTTTGTCACCAATTGTAACCATTTGTAAAGCCATTTGCAAAGACATTTGCATAAACCAATGGTTACCATTTGTTTCTGGTTCCCCTATCATTATCCATGGTTTGTTGGTGGTTATCCCCCATGACTTGGTTCCCCTATCAACCCAAAGCCATTTGGCACGCGAGGCGCGAGGGGATCGAGTCTCAGCTGGCGGCCATTCGCATCCAAGCCGGCGCCAGAGGCTTCCTCACCCGGACACAGGCGGAGCACGAGGGATGCCATGGAAGATGCCCAGGGTCGAGGGTACACAACGGTGCGAAGGGGTGGGCAACTGGTTGGTCATGGTTGATCACGATTGATTGGATATGACCAGGGTTTCATGTTCGGCAAGGATGAAATTCGGAAGCTCCATGGTTTGAAGCAGGAATCAAAGAGTTTCGTGCTGGATGAACGGGCACAGATGATGGTTTCATACATCAACCTATCGACTCGCAAGTGCCAGCGGCAATCAGAGTGATCGGAATTTGAGTGTGTAATCATCTCCCAACCCATAGTTTATCTCTGTGTCCACTGGTAGTGAGACCTTTTGCTGTTTTATCTCACAATTGGGAGTTGCATTCCTCTCTTTTTGGATGGAACAATTTGTGCGACATTTCATTTTGTAGAGTTACATTATTAACTGAACTGGATGCCGGTTGTATCAATGTATATACCCCGTTTACATCTTGAAAATTCTTCATGCTCTTGTTCAGAATCTCATGTTTTGTTATTCTCCCCGCCATTGTTGTTTGTTGGTTGGCTGGCTGGTTTGTCGGTTGGTTGGTTGGCTGCTCGGTTGGTTATCTCAACTTGTAGACATTTGTAGACCTACCCTATTGACGTTTCTGAACTTAGGCTTGCACCATCCATTCTGAGGCTTTCCTCCTTGTGTTTTTGGGACCTGGCATCATCAATCACCCGTTTTATGAGATATCGTCCCGTCACTAATTAGCGACAGGAGTAGCTATCATGAACCATTGCTGAGTCACCAGCTACAGATGAAAGAGGTCCTAAGTCAAGTGAACACATTCCTTAATTGAAAGGTTCCATCTTGCGCTCCCAAGCATCAATGATCATCACGTTAAAGGTCAGGGTGTCAAACATGTATCTAACCAACCTTTTTGGAACCATCGCTTAGCACCCGGCATGGTATCGAACCAATCTAATCCAGCAAGGCCCAGCGTGGATTGTAACTTTTTTGGGAACGGTTCGATGATTATGGTCCGGATGTTAGCCGTTTGTAACTACACGATCTGCATGTATCTATCATCGTGTAAGTAACTATCTCATTTAACGATCACAAAACTACGTAAAACTACATATATAAGTAGCAAACTATCTCATGCAACTATCATAAAGCTATCTCATGGTATAACCAGACAGCTACTTCGTCATATACCTATATAACTACATATGACTACAACTGCATGACTAAAAGTATATCTACATATAGCTACTGTAGCTTGTAACTGCATACGACTGCGATAACTATGTAACTACTATAACTAAAACAAAACTACTACAGTAGTTAAAACTCAAACGGAACTACAGGTATAGGTAAAACATTATTCTAACTACTATAACTACTATAGTTTGTAACTACATGACTACATATAATAACACATGACTACTATAGTTTCTCACTACACAAACCCACTATAACTATGACTCACAGTTAGAGTTCCATGTGGGTCAATACCCTGTACCCCTTGTTCCCCTATCATTAACCATTGTTTTCCCTTTAAAATGGTTGCTTATTATACCCCATTGGTGGTTGGGTAATATTGACCCAGCTCGCCATATGACCACTATAACTACTATAGTTTGTAACTACATATGGCTACTATAACTACTATATAACAACTATAAGCTACTATAACTACTATAACAACATATAACCACTATAACTACTTGGTCATACCTCCAAGTTCCAGTTCCACGGGCGCAGGTTGACCTCTGCTGCTCCAGGTTCGGCGCTCCCAGGTGCCGCTCAACGAGCCCACCGTGCACCCCACGACACTGCCACCTGGCAGCCCCCCGGTGCCACGCAGCCCCGCGGTGCTGCCGCGCAGCCAGGTGGCAGGCGGAACGGTGCTGTTGAGCTGCTAAGCCGATGCTTAGGATATCTTAGGATGGTAGGAATAGTGTTCTGATTGGTGGAATTAAGCAGATGGTAGTAATCTTAGTGTTCTGATTGGTGGTTTTAAGCTGTCGTTACTAAGTCGATGATGGTAAATGATAGTTGGTAACAACCAACAATAAAGGTTAAACAGCTACTGGTTGGTGGTTCGATTGACAGTTTGCATTTTCCCCAATGGAACTATTAACAAATGGTGGGTTGATGAAGATTTTTTAATAGGGGTTGAAACCACCAACCAGCCAACCATTGTTGATAACTATGCTTTGGGAGTCCTTGGGAGTTTACTACTCCAAATTTACAATGAAGTTGATCCTTTCTGGTCAATTAAATCCCTTCGTTCAACCAGCTGGTTGTGTCCCAGGATATAGTTGTAGCATTTGAAACCCTCTAAAGTTGGGTAGGATGGTAGCCATATGTAGCCATCTCAAGTTGTAATCAACTGATATCAACTGTAGTTGGCAACTCTTGTAATAAAGCATCATCGAAAGTCAATTTATCGATTGCAGTTGGTAACTCCAGTTGCAAACCATTTTGCTAGTTGCGCATTGTAAATCCTATAGCTGGACCATCTATCAGCCATCTGTTCCTGATAATAGGAGGAGAGAACTAGACCATCAGAAGTAGTTAGTATTTTTCCATTATCAACACTGGCTTACCATTGGTAGTTACCATTCGTAGTAGGCCATAAGTAGTCAGTAGCGAGTAGTGAGTATAGGGGTCACCAAATGTCACCATCACTAGTCCTTATAGTAGTTATATGTACTTACAGTACCACCAGTAGTAGACCATTGGTAGTTATAGCACTTACAGCATCACTAGTAGTAGACCATTCTTAGTAATAGTAGGTAGTGAGTAGTGGTTTCCATCACTTTCTCACGCATTCGTTGCTGGTTTCCTTCGTGGAAGCCATGCTCCCACCAGTACTTCGCCAGGTGCCCCGGGCGCCGTGCAGCTCTTGGTGGATGACGAGTTTGCGGCGGCGGAGCCGTCCGAGGAGAGGCTGCCAGGGTGGTCACATGGCACGGTTGGGAAGCCCGTGGCGGTGAACACAGGTAGAAATTGACATCGAAGATTGTGTCACTGGTACTGGTAGATCAATTTATCAAACGCTGAGTTTGGGGGTGAGTGACTGGTAGATCGATTTATCCCAACAAACTGTTTTTGGGGGTGAGACCGACCAATTTATCATAATTTATGGTAAAACTGGTGGGGGTAACATCCCTTATTGTCCCTCAAAGGAATGGGCAGCATGCTGACCATCTTTGGAGCAAACATAGCAGTTGGTAACCTGTGGCTTGCCCAGGAGTCCTGTGGGTTGCCTGAGCCACCTTCGGCACCCTGGAGCGCCTAGGAAGTGAGAAAAAGTGGCTGGTGGCTATTGGTGGTTTCTCAAGCCAGAGCGACAACCCCCAGAATTGTGCTTTTTGATTGTAAATGAGCACATGCAATATTGGATGATTTTGGGGGTCCCCTATTTTGAAAACATCCATGATCTATGGTTCAGAAATGTTGTAAGATCAACATGGTTGGTTGGGCAATGTCACCCAACCATACACCCCAACAATATGTTTCTTGATAGGGCGATAGATGGAGATAGCCAATCAGAAAATGGTTGTATGGTGAGTTCAATTTGGCTAGGTCAATGTGATTCTTGATGTGACTTTAAGGAAACTTAACCCTGCCCAGGGCTGTAACACATGCAGCAAAAAGCCCCGCCTATGCTTACTGATAGGTGCAGCTTTCATCCCGGTGGCTTTGATACCGATGAAACTTACAGGTTTTTTCTCCCAGGGTTGGGGTTTCTTTGCATGTTGTGCCCCCAAGTTCTTGATCCTTTCTGGCGGGACCCAATCACTCGGTCACCTCACTGCCAGTGATTGGATTGATGATGTCTCGATCAATCAGCCATCATGAGTCACGAGTGATTAACTTATAGGCAAATTTTACCCAGGGTAAACACTGGTTCAACAACTACAGGTACTATCAACCACAGTCAACCATGATTAATCATAGGTATCCATGATTAACCATTTGTAACCATGATCAACCATAGGTAACCATGATTAACGCTAGTTGACCAGGACCACCAATGGTAGTTAACCCTGACAATGATTAACGATAGTTATGTAACCAGTAGTTCACTGGCTTCCTAAGCAACTCTGCATCACCGCTGAGGTGATGAAGATTGAGTTCTGCACGCCGTACCTTGGCCGCAGAGGCAGTTCCTTGCGGTTCCTTCTGGGATGCCTAAGCCTGGCAGTGCCCAACCTGGAATCGTCATTTTTTTAGGGAAAACCCGCAGAAATGGTGGGGTTTCCACTGCCAGGTTGGTTTGCCAAAGTGTATTGCTTTGCAACTAAGAAGCGTAATCATGAACCACTAGCCAGTAGCAACTATAAACCGTGAACTATGAATCATCGTTAAGCATCATCCATCACTAAGCATCACCAAGCATTGCTAGACACGCCATCAACCACTGGACACCTGCTGCAACGGTCCGAGGCAACCGCAGCTGAGCAGCGGCCTTTCCAGCCACCAGTGGCTTTTCAACAGCTGGTGGGGAGAGGAATGCTTCATGATGGGAGTTAACCATTAGTAACCATATTAGAATGGTTAATTACCATTATAATTACCATATGAGTAACCATAAGTAATACTTATCAATGATAATTAGTAACCATAGTAGTAACCATCATGGTAATTATCATATCCCCTTCATGAATGGTTACTAATGGTTAATTACCATGATAATTACCATGATGGCAATTAACCTTAGTAGCATAAATGCACCATCATGGTCCACTTTTCATTTCCACAGATGGTGCGTTAATGGTTGGTAATGATGGTTGATCGTGGTTTTAACTGCTTAATGGTTCATGATGGTTAATGGTCGGTGAATCATGCGGAATAGTGCTTCATGATGGTTGATTGTGGTTGAATTGCGATGCTTAAATGATGGTTAATCACCGTTGGTTCTTGAGGCACAATGATTGTGGGGGCCAATCTGAAAGGTGAAACCATGGTTGACCATTGTTGCTCAACAACAAGGTTCATGATGGTTTCAATTTTGCTTCTTCCAACCTCAGTGGTTTCTCGCCCTACACTGGCGGGGCCGCTCTTCAGCTGGTTAGACATTCTTGGCACGGATTCGATCCCCCGGCAAAGCCGGGAGGTGGTGACCTTTTTTCCGTGGGGAAAACTGATTGCAACTCCAGGGGTTCCTAAGATCATTCCCTGGGGGGTGGTTTCTCCGGCAGAGATAACCCCATAGTGGGGAAATTAGTGTGTGGCGGGAGCCCAGTGGTTTGAAATCATTGGTGAAAAGCTGGGAGGCCAGGTGTGGGTTTCCAATCCCTTCCCAGTATGGAATTTATTCCCATCTTCGCCAGAAAATCTGGTGAGACATGGACTGCCTTATGGAACTGCTCGGCTTCCACCTGTGAGGTGAGTGACCCTAGGGTGGTGTTGCTCAGGGCCTCCATGGCATATCCAACTGCCAGGAGCCTGTGAGCCATGTCATGATAGTCATTGATTTGTGAGCCATGACATGGGTGTCATGCATGGACCATCAGGCACCATCAGGCACCAGTTGCAGGCTTGATGTTTGAAAATCATGCCAATTGATGATTAAGGGACCCCCAATCCAGCACTATGTCGCGTACCGAATAAACTGCAATCCATCCAGCATCATCCGGCAAGGCAAACCAGCCAACGATGCCGCCACGAGAAACACAACAGCAGATCTGACATTGCGGTGTTGGCAGCTGTTGGTTCAAGCTGCGCGGGCAAAGGGGGGAGAGATGCCTCAAACAAAGTCATCCCACCCAATCATCCCCAAAACTGATCCGCACTGAGGGAAAACTAGGCATTCACAAGGACAGAAACATGACAAAACCATCCAAAACCAACTTTAGAAACAAAACACCCAGCATCAATTCCTTCAAGCAGGAAGGAAGCGCTTCCTTGGGTTTGTTGATCACGGATGATCACGGGATGTTTCTTCTTCACAGCCAAAGATCCGAAGCGCCAGAAGCGGCCCACCACATGGATGGCTGCGAAGCATGGAGGAAGAGCCAGCGCCGCCGCGGCGCAGATCCCCCAATCGGAGGTGCCACGGAGCTCCGGTGGATGGCCGGGTCACGGACTGCGGGACACCCACGAGTTGTGGGGACCACTTCTAAGGGCTGCCAGTTGTGGGGGATTGGACTGGCCAACTGACAATCATCAACCAGAATGGCATAGATGACTCGCAGATGACCCACTTCTAAGTGTGAGTTGTAGTGCAAATATCTTAGCTTTACCAGTTGCCGGATGATGATTCGCATCAGGATGACCAGTTGAGCGCATTCACCCAATGGTGAACCACCAGTGGGGAAGATCATGGGTGTGATGACAGATCCATGGATGATAGATGCATGGATCGATTGATAGGTAGAGTAGATTTATAGATTCTTGTCAATTGACCATCATCAACCATCAATGAAGGCCACAATTCCCTCCCATGGTCCGGCATCATCTCCTATCAGTTCGAACATCAGCTCATCAACATCAAGTAAAGATTGAACTCTATTGATTGGACCATCCATTCAACAATAACTTCGAGCATCTTTTGAACCAGCAATTAACCATTCACCACCACCGAACGACCACCGAACCACCCCTCAACCACCGGCAAGGCCATCGGATTGGCCCGAGCTGTTGGCAGCGCTGCCGGTCACCTGGCTGCGCTGCGAACCTGGGATTTTTGGGGCCGACACGAAGCTGCCACGGGTGAAGATCACCATGGTGGGGTTGATATGGTGGGCTTTCTCAAAATATTTTGGACCCCCAAAATGGTTGGTTCAGTGCTACGAAATGACGACTATAAATGAATGGATGATTTAGGGATACCCCTATTTTGAGAAACCTCCATATGTCATGGTATGCCAGGAGGTTTTTCTGGCGCGAGGCCAGGAGACCTTCGGGGTATCACAGCCCTTCAAAGGGGGAGCGATGCCAGGAGCTACCAGGAGTGGTGTAGCCAACTAGCATTGTTTGGCAAAAGCTAATGGTGGGTAAGAGGACTGGTTAAGTGGTGAACGGCTGATATTCATGGTATATTCATGGTTCATGACAGGGTGGTGGGATGATCATATGCACAGTTGTGGCTCTGGCGCGCACCTGCTGTTTCCCGCAGGCACCAGTGGGCACCCCAAGCAGCTGTGAGAAACACTTGCGCATTGGGCGTATCCATCCGTCACCCTTGCGCATTTGCGATCGTGTGTTTGGAGCATGGCAAAACGTGATGAAAATGCAATGGCAGCTTGTCCAACATGGTTGGGTAGACATGGAGGTTGAGAGAGATTGGTTTGCCCAACTTGTTTAGCCCAGGCCCAAAAAAACTTGTTTAAACAACATGGTGATATTGTGGGCGCATCCATGGGTGTACGCCAAGTATCCCGAAATCACCATCTATCAAAATAGGAACCAAACGAACAATATCCACCACTTAACCATAGATATAGTTGCATATCCCTGGTCCGTTTGCATATCCATCACTTAACCATAGATATAGTTCATCACTTAACCATGAGTTCACCATATTTCCCTGGTCCGTTTCCCTCCGGCGCTCCTTGAGGCGCCTCCGCAAGATTGGGTGCGCCACGGGCATCACATGGGACCGGGGGGCCGCTGAGGGGCGAATCCTTGACCGCAGCGCTGTTCGGTGGTTCCGCCATGAGATTCGCAATGGTAAGCAGATGGTGAGCAGATGGTTTCGTTAAGCGCTGTAGTGCATGGTTCATTCCTTGGCAGTGATCAGAAACACTTGTGGTGATAAAGCCATGAGCCAGCATGTATGTAATCACGTTCGCTGAATGATTGAGAATCTCCGTCATATGTGGGATCAGGTTGAATACTAAAGCATGATCAGAAACAAGGATGGCGCTAATTCATAATATTCATGCGATTTGTAGCCATATGCCATGATTAATAATGGTTTGAACAATGGTTGCCGTTGCCGGTTAGGTGATGGCTGTTGTTGACCTACACCAGATTCATCTCTTGCAAGCCCCTGCCATTTCCAGAGAAAAGTTGGACTTCATTTAGTGTTCCCTGAATCACCACTGAATCATTACGCCAACCCTTCCTTTTGATTCCTATTAACAGATTAACAGATGTATTACCTTCGAGTACCATTCATGGTAGCAACACCATCAAAGGGTGGCTAAACCATAGGTGAACCAGTACAGCACATGAATTATTCCAGAGTTAGGTTGATAGTTGAACCAGTGGGTACAACATGATTCAAGACTTGGACAAATACCAGACTTGGGAGATCCATATTGACAAGCCAGCCATCGATGATGAATCACCAGCAATTCAGGGTAAACCAGTGAGGACTTACTGACATGGACCTCCCGTTACATAAATTATCGTCATAAACAACCATGAATCAAAGAGTTAAACATAGCTAGACCATGAAAAAACATGTCTGAATTTTCCCCTCGTATTAGCAGCTATTAGCAGCTATTAGCAGCTATTAGCACATGCTTGGTTGACGAGCCGATTTTTCAGATGACGGGGGTGGTTGAAAGCGCCCAGCAGTTACTGGGCCAGGTGGAAGAGACCCTGCGCGTCACTGAAGGGCTGAGCGAAGCCATTGACGCCATCAATGCGCGCAGGCCGAGCCGCAACCGACGGGGTCCAGGGAGTAGCGGCAAGCGATGGGTGAAGACGTATGGGCATAGATGGAGATCAAGAATGGCTGAGAGAGAGGGAGACACACACACACACACACATATATATATATATATATATTTAAACATTTTTAAAAATATAATTATGTATTTTGTTATTTATGTATGTCTTTGTATTTTTATATTTGGGGATTGTTTTAAAATTAGATCCACACGCACTATCACATATCCCAATTTTTATATATATATATATTATATCTTTATATGTATATATTTGAATGTGTTACACATCGTACATCAAATGGTCAGCAATAATTCTTTCATCGCAGGATGAATAACAGCGGCATCGATGACCATGGTCATCAGGTAGCCATATGTATGAAATACCATGCATTTATTTTGATCCATTCTGGCGGTTGATGATTTTAAGCCATGCCCATTTGGGAGTCATATCCATTTTGGCCAATGTCTCCAGGGAAGCCGCCTAGCTACTTGTCTAATTGCTTCCTTTCCCTTCTTCAACATTACACAGCGTGCCGGGCCTGGTTGCATCATACAAATGTTGCGCAGTAGCTTTCACTTCTTTTACCCTTTAGTAAACATGGCAACGGGAAATCCACCAGATAAATTACTGCTTTCCAGGCAGGGTTTTCCATTGCCAAAATGCTGGATTTTCCAGCCAGCCATGTTCGCTATGAGAGGGCAAGTGAGCTAACAAAAGTCCACCATTTACAGCTAAGTCTCATTTGCATTAGCTTAGTTTACCAGAGACTTTGCTAAATCCCAGAGGCTAAATGTTACCCAGATGGAAAAAAATGTTATCCAGACAAATCCCTGACCATTTACATCAGTCCACCAGAGGCTAAATCCCAAAAATCCAGTCCCTGAAAAAATCCACCACTTAATCAGCTTAATTAGATCAGCTCCCAGGGCACAGCGCCCGTGGACGACGAAACGCAGCGCTCCACAGGTCGAGACCTCTGCGTTTCGGCACGCCGTGCGCGGGCTTTGAGGTGCCGGCAGAGACGGGGATCCTACGGCATGGGTCAGTGGTGAGGAGCAGCAATGGTTAAAGTTATATAAGCTATTAGTATGCTATAGTTATGCTATAGTTCTGCTATTAGTATTATTATGGTTGATCATAGGGGATGATAAGCTATCAGTTAATAGTTACTATGCTATAGGATCTAATAGTTATAACTATGAGTTGTAACAGGATTATGGATGTTGATACTGATTAGTAGTTAATAATAGTTATAACCATAGGATCTAATAGTTAACTGTTGCAGTAATAATGATTTATAGTCATAGGATCAGTTGATAGGATTATAGATGTTGTAGTAGCAGTAAGTATTGCAACAATAACTATAAAGTAAATTAGAGTGATACTAAGTGATACTGATAATGATAGTTTTTAATCATTACACTTTTGGATGGTAGTTCTTATGGTAAGAGTAATGAACCATAACATTGAATAACAGTGATGGTTAGTCAGTAAGGGTTAATACTCATGACTCCAACTCTATTAACCATGTGAGTTTTTTTCGGTAGCAACAGCAATGAACCAATATCGTGAACTGAGCAATATTAGGCAGTTAACCAATGTAATAACAGTAATGGTTGATACTTACTGTAACGCTTAGTTAGTGAATGATGGTTCATTGATGTTAACTGCGACGAAAGATCGGTTTGTAACAGTGTTTTTCAGGTTTTGCGGCTGTAGAAGTTATGCCGCAATGTCTAGGACCAGAACTTGCGCGCCCCATACGTTGAGATAAATAACTAAAACGATGACCTAGTGCGGTCAATGACCAATCAAATCGAATTCTGAATGGTTAATGACTCAGGAATGGTGAATCTCCAACCAACTGAAGGATAGATAGTTGCTGACTCATGGTTTTCAGTAGCAACCATAGACAACAACAATGAGTTAATTACCAACGATCACCAACAAGAGGAGATCGATGGAGGCTTTCATGGTAAGTCGCTGGCTACGATGAGACTGGGATTAGACTGGGATTGGTCCGTTAATTTGGATCTCCGAAAACGACGCTTCTTACGCCGGAGTCATCACTTTGAAGGGGGAAGGGACCCCTTCATTCCGTAGTAGTTTGGGATCTGAAAGGGGAAACTACCCTGGGCTATGGTTTAACCCTCAGGTGGGGGCGAAACACTCAGATAGACAGAGAACAAAAACCAAGATTTTGGGATATCAACGTTAGCCGTGGCGGCACAGGAACTGTGGGTGCTCCAAACCATCACGGGGGAATCCTCGGGCACCATGTTTTCCAGCTTGCATGACACACCCACGTTGCGCAATATCAAACAAGTGTGAAAATTGTGCCGAAATTGTTATTTGACCCCTGTGATTGCTCTCTTTCAGCCCTGTTGTTGGGCCCGGTGTTGCTTTTGCTCATAGTGTGCTTCGCACACTCCTTGATGTAAAACCTAGCTGTGAGCGCTCAAAGAGTAAGATTGGGTAGCTTCCGCCCCGCAGTGGATCCTATGACTGCAGCACTTCATCGAAAGATTTCGATCTGAGAGGCGCTATCTGGGCAGACTTCCAGAAGCAACTCGCTAAGAATTTCATTGGTGTTTTGCAACAGACATCCCCAACGACAGAAAGTGACTGATTGATGGCACCACGTGGAACCTCGAGCACGGACTATTTTTGCAGCACTGCATGATTTCACGCAGTTCAGCAAAAATGGTTTGTGTGCAAGCTTTCGTTGGTGGTTCCAGTGTTTTGGAAGGTCTGAGGTGGCCAAGAAAGAGGACTTTGATTGCTCCAGCCATGTGACCTTATAGGTTTTGCCGCATCGTCTTGCAACTGCAGCATTTCATGGAAAGATTGAGATGGGTTTGCCACAGAGATGACTAGTCGCCGATGTGGCAGATGGCATCAGGTTTCTGGCTCTCTATCCGCATGATTCCTGACAGGATTTGGGGCGAAAAATCCTAGAGATGAGCAGAATGTTTGTAGACATACAGGAGCAAGTCAAGATTTCAGTGGTTCTTAGCCGCAGGCATCACCTCAACGTGCCTATATGTGCGTCAACCACTGCAGGGTTGGCATGAAAAGGGAGCCACTGATGGCACCCAGTAGAACCTCGTGCACGGACTATTTTTGCAGCACTGCTCAGCACTGCGTGATTTCACGCAGTTCAGCAAAAATGGTTTGTGTGCAAGCTTTCGTTGGTGGTTTCAGTGTTTTGGAATGGCTGAGGCAAAAGAAGGAGGATTGAATTATCATTGTGGTAAGATGTAGGGACAGTTGTTGCTTGGTGATTGGGCCCGCGTATAGCGCGGCTTGTGAGACCTCATAGGCTTGGCGAGAAACCGCAGCAATTCATGGAGAAATTGAGATGAGGGTTTCTCAAAATAGGGGGCCCCCCAAACATGGTTGGTGTATTACTACTAAAAATGACTAATTAATGTTGAACGATTTGAGGGTATTCCAGTTTGAGAAGCGCCCAGATGGGTTTGCCGCAGGCGTGTGTGATCACCGACCACTACGTCACCGACAACATTTAATATCACTGGTCATCAACAACCGTCGTCAATCATCAGCATCACGAACCATCACTAGGATATCAGTAGCTATCAACTAACTTTGAATCAATTGACCATCAATAAAACCAAACCATCATGATTAGCCATAGTTAAAGCATAGGTAAACCATCGTAAAAACCTTACTTTAACCGAGTCTAACCAGAGCGAAACCATCATTCGCCATAAATAATCCATGAGGGAAGTATCGTTAAACCACAGAATTCAAACATGAAATCACCATGATCAGCCATCAATCACCAGCAGATCCATCACCTGATGGCCATGTCGGGCCATGTCGCTGCTCCCAGCGAGGCGCCTTACTTCGCTCTGCGACGCCTGGGCGTTCAAAACTTCGAGCAGAGCTTCGTGGTGGACGTGGGACGCCATGTGGGGGTGCTCAGAGGTGCAACTCCCAAGTTGGGATCTCGGGGACATCCATGGGATGCCATGGGTAACCAGTGCAGAGTCGGCAAATGCCAGGGGTAGGGAACCATAACCTATGGCGATGTGGCAAGATGTGACAGGTTCCATGGGTTTTTTGACCTGAAAAATCTTCCAGGTTCAACTCCTTGGGGGAATTGATGTGTGGTTTGCTTGGAAGTCAGCTAGGATGTAGATGCGTTGGATGCCAACAGAAATGCTGGGACGGCCATTGCGGACATATGTCATTTTCATGTTTTCTGATTTGTGTAGATTGGTCTCCATTTTCATCAGCATACTGTAAGCATTCACTAGTCTCAAAATACCTCAGGGAAGACAAATCTTCACTTTGCTTGTTGCAAAATCAATGGGTCAGCTCTGGAAACATTCAAGGCCACAATTCGAGATTTGTCCCCTCTGGGCTAGCTTTGAACATTTCGAACATTCAATTCCTTCCAGTGGTCATTATTTCGAGATCCCACCAGTTCGTAGTGCTCCAACTTCTTGCCTCCAAATTCGTTCAATTTGAACAAATTGTGTGTGAGGAACGTCCCAAGTTCATCCAGGGGTTTGATTTTCTCAGAACTTTCAATCCCGAGAGCTGTTTCAGATCCACAAGCGCGGGCGCCTGGAGATTGGGGTACCTCAAGCCGAGATAGGCGTGATGACCTCCAGGTATTTCCATTGACCGTCACTGACCTTGGAATCTTTCATGTGCAAAGACGGGGTAGGTGAACATCCCAACAGTTGGCCCAACTTGGTCTTTCGGGAGTACCTGGCAGTATTGACCCACAGTCATATGTGTTTTATCCCTCTTCGAAGTCGGTGAGGCTTCCAAATTCTCGAACAATCTCCGGCATGTCTGGAAGCCAAGGGGGTCCGCGGAGGTTGTTCATCCGGAAACGACACTCCGCCATGAACAAGTTTAGGAGGGAAACTAGTGATTGGCTGGCAAAGCAGAGTACCATACCACGTGAATGTATGTGGCACCCATTCGTATACATACATTTGTTGGCGTGGCATGGTGTTGCAAGTTATAAATCCATGCTCATTTCCCAGAAAATCGTGGATCATTACCAGGCGACGCATACAACGCAATTACCAAGGTGTAGACGGCGTATGATGGCATAGTTACCTGCAGTTCTCACCAACTTAGAGGGGTTTTGACCGGCACAATTCTGGGCTGTCCTCCCAGGTGGTGAGATGTGACTCGTGGTTCATTACTAGGGTCATGAGCTCAATAAATCATGGGGGACGAATCAACAACATCAAACATTGAGGGCTTGATAACATTACTAGGGGCTTGTAGCCATGAAACATTACTTATTTCAGGGAGATTACCTTTGCCGAGGGTAACCTACCATCCCCATGACTAGCACAATCATGGTGCCTGGTCCCCATGCAGAGAGGGACGTGTGTGGCCAGATCTCACAAGCCGGTCGTCAGGCAAAGCAGTGCTGGCTGGGACCTACACAGGTGACTTAATTGTCGAGTGCGACGACGAGTGATGTGGTGGTTGGATCTTGGTTAATGGTTGATTCAGTGGTGGATATTAACGGCTAGTAGAAGTGGGATGAAGTAGGGACTGGTGCTTTTTAAGAGTGTCACATGCCTTAACAGTCCCACTGGCTACTGGAAGTGGGCAATGGCGGATGAATAACGGCTAGTAGAAGTGTTCAGCTGTGGTTAAACCAGTAGGGAGAGGTATGGAGAGAGAGAGTGGGTATTGTTGTCCTCTTCCAGAAGGAGCTTGATTTTGTTCCTAGTGAGGGAAAAATCGCTAGTTAGAGAGTGATTTGTTCGTTTTCTCGTTCTCGGGCCTGCTAAATCACTATCACTAGCGATTGTCCCTAAATTTTTCTAAATGATTTAGTACTATCATTTGGAAATTTCGTGATTTAGTGGCTGGGATATGCTGGGATTGTGCGCATGAAATTTCCAAGTCAGATCCCAGCCATGGCCATGCCCCGCTGTCCCAGGGCGACCTGCTGCGTTTAGATCTCTCCCGGCTACCCGCTGTGGACGTGTTGATCGCAGGAACGCCAGCGTCGGGGTAGGGGCCACACCTGTGTTAGTGACCCGTTTCTGTGACTGGGACATGGCCGTCGTCATCTTCATGATCAAAGCATCATCCATCATCAAATATCAAACATGGTCATGATTATCAATCATGATGGTCATCCTTTCAATCCTCATTTTTCAACCGTATCCCATCATCATCACGATGACGTTGCACCTTAGATCCTCAGACCCCAGATAATCCAATGTGCAACATGAGCGGCCAGGACCTCCTTGTCCACCGTGGTCCCCAGCAGGGCAGCGCAAGGGGGAGAAGGACCCCAGGGCGGAAGTCTTTTGGCCCGGAGACCCAGCTGCTGCCCAGCTGGCTGAGGGCCCGGTATCCCGAGCTGGCTGTTTGAAGGCGGGACCCGGAGCGGCCCCCAGGAGTGGCCGTTCAGCAAATGGTAGGAAACAATCAATGGCAATAGGCAAATGCTAGGAATATACTGCTGATACCACTCAATTTTTACTTGTCATATCTATTTTTACCCCGGTGGATCCTTTATTCCCGGAAATTTTGGTTGTCATGAACCACCAGCGGTCACAGGCCAGTGGTAATTGAACGTAATTTGTTATTATCCACCATGTCATTAAATGATAAGCGGCCAAGTCATAACCTATGGAGGTTATGGAAAACGTAAAGCCTACCGTGGTTATCATTCGACCACTTTGACGTGTTTGTCGTCGAGCTAAAAGGTTAGCTCAAGCTCTGTCAGCATTTTCGCAGCCGGAGAACCCACCGACGGTTGCCGCTGGAACCATCTGGAGCGTTTCCCTGAGACCATCTTGCTATGTTGCATCAGGTTGCAAAATGTGACAAACCTTCAGGGTCACAAAGGATCCAAGAGGCATAGATGAATCAGAAAGCTCGGCTTTTGTGGATGTCCATGCGTGGGTGGCTGTATGGGTTTGAACCGGTCACAAAATTGGTCTCTCTACGAATCCACCAGCATTTTGATCGAAACAGCCTTCGTTGTGCACGTTTCAGGGGTCGATGCCCATATGGGGGATCATTGTTGGTCATTTCCAATGGGCTGTTGCGGTGATCCCGAATTTTATGGGAGATCATTCGCAGAGGGCATGGCCATTTGATTGATGGTTGATCAATGAAAAGGTCATCCCCAATAGCCTCAACGAACCACTATTGTTGGATATTTTCCCCAATCATTCAAGGTGAGAGACCCATCCAAGAACTAACTAGTTTGCTGGAAGCCATGATCATTCCCAATGGTCGTCTACAAATAGAGAACGTTGACCCGCGGATGAATCTAAAGCATAGGTTGATTCATTGGGTGTAGCACTTTGCTGGGAAACTAGTTGGCTTACTGGGGGATAGCCCATGTATCCACATATGAATCAACCAGGGGTTTGTCAATCCAGGGTTGCTAGTAGTGCTGACCATTGCAATGGCTATGAAGCAACCAGAATGGTTTGTAAACCAACATTTATGTCTGGGTATACCTGCGTACCAGTAGTACCCGCACGAGGCGGGGGCGGAAGTTTCCGATAGTAAGGGAGCGTGGGCCTATAGGATGTTGAGGGGAATGTTTTGCCTATAGGAGGGTGGGGACGGTGCTTGCTCCCAGCTTTGTGCAGGCTGTGTCTTGTCGTCTTGAAGTTGCGCGCGCAAATGTTTCTGTGATCTTCTCTGAGCCCACAACGTACCAAGACAAAACGTACCAGAGCAAAACGTAGCCATTTTGGCTCAAGGTTTACCTTTTTACAATTCGTATCCTTCTTCGTTGGATTTCATCTCATCTGCTTCGCTTACTACCATGAAGCGTTTCCAGATTTCGAAGCGTGAATCACCAGTTGATGAGCCAGAGATCACTCATGAACCAAGAGGTTCAATGACACGCGAGGACATCGCTGAAGGTGTGATGCACGAGTCAGCCTTCGAATTTCATGACTTCCTGCCATCGTCTGCATTGAAGTTGACCAATTCGTCTTCAGGACGAGCACGTGAAGTTGTGGGTCCGAGCGTTGACGTAATTGCGGATGTGGGGATCACAATCCTCGCAGGAGAAGAAACTGAGGTTGCATACGGACTTGTGAACTTGTTTCGTGGTTTGCGTCTCCATGAAGCCACTGATGCTCACCCATTGTTTTGGACATGCCATCGCTGCAACATCGAGCAAGGTTTGGGTTCGCCAGATGGTCATTTACTTGTTCGACTCTCTCACGGGTGGTGCATATTCTCGGCTGCATGCTCGTCAGACAGTTCAGATTGACTCATCGGCAGCTCTGGTCAAGACACTGGAAGGCTATACAAACACACCGTTCGCAGATGGGCCCTTCAATCAGCGACTGATGATCGATCCATGTGAGGTCAACGTGTACGCTGAATGTCATGGCAACGTGAATCGATACAGGTCTTCCAGCTTGATTACGTATGCAGAGTGCTCATCATGGTGCTCAAGCCTACGGCGGATAACGGCACATCGTACCGCGACGCCCGTGTGAAAGCATTGGAACAGAAGTTGGGAATTATGATGTCTACGAATCGCCCTGCGTTGAACGGCGCAACCATGGCTGCAGTCAATGCAGCATTTGCTTCTTTGCAAAATGTGAGTGGAGTTGCGATGGTGGATTCATTGCGACTTGCAGCCTCATCTTCTTCTGATCCGAAAATGGCGGATCTATACACCTACATATTGGCGATGTTTAACAGTGCCGGAGCAATCGGGTCCGCAGCATCGTTGACTTAAGTCTCGTGTCAGAGTCACCCATCATCAAATTGCTTGAATTTTCTCCGGAAATCAGCAAGATTGTCACATATTCAAGGGCAATGAACGAATGGTTGCGTCAAACCAATGATTACATTGGGTTTTACGCTTTCACTCGTGGCACTCTGCAAAGTTATACCGACTTGTACCGACAAGTGCCACAGCTGCAGGCATTGGTGGGCGCAATTCTCGAGGATCAGAGAGGAAACACAGGCAAGGTTTGGAAGGGTTTCCCAAAGAAGAACAACACTACAACGCGTGCTCTCGCGATTTGGAAAGCTCACACAGTGAGCCGCCCGATGCTGAAGGAGGTGCTCAATGCAGTGATCAAGTATGCTGACGTTGGGGTGTGATGCCGAGTATTGACGAGACGTCACTCTCGCTCTGCCATTTTGAAATCAACTTGATGACAAGCCCAGTTCGTGAGTGGCTTGCGATTTCTGTCAATCGTCCAATCAATTCGTAATGATATGTAGCTTTTGGCTGCTACTGGACGGGTTTGGCGCCAATCATCTTTCGTTGGAGTTCAAAAAAAAGTACCAGAGCAAAACGTACCAAGACAAAACGTACCAAGATAAAACGTACCAATACAAAACGTACCAAGACAAAACGTCCCAAGACAAAACGTACCAAGACAAAACGTACCAGACCAAAACGTACCAAGACAAAACGCACCAAGACAAAACGTACCAAGAAAAAACGTACCAAGACAAAACGTACCAGAGCAAAACGTACCCAGACAAAAAAAACGTACCAAGACAAAACGTACCAAGACAAAACGTACCAAGACAAAACGTACCAAGACAAAACGTACCAAGACAAAACGTACCAAGACAAAACGTACCAAGACAAAACGTAGCAAGACAAAACGTACCAGACCAAAACGTACCAAGACAAAATGTACCAAGACAAAACGTACCCAGACAAAACGTACCCAGACAAAACGTACCCAGACAAAAAAAAGTACCAAGACAAACCGCACCAAGATAAAACGTACCAAGACAAAACGTACCAAGACAAAACGTACCAAGACAAACCGTACCAAGACAAAACCAAGCAAGGTACTACAAGGTATTACAAGGTACTACGGGGTATTACAAGGTACTACAAGGTACTACAAGGTATTACAAGGTATTATAAGGTATTACAAGGTACTACAAGGTATTACAAGGTATTATAAGGTATTACAAGGTATTACAAGGTATTGCAAGGTACTACAAGGTCCTACAAGGTACTACGAGGTACTACGAGGTATTATAAGGTATTACAAGGTACTACAAGGTATTACAAGGTATTATAAGGTATTACAAGGTACTACAAGGTATTACAAGGTATTACGAGGTATTACAAGGTACTACAAGGTATTACAAGGTATTACAAGGTATTACAAGGTACTACAAGGTAGTACAAAGTATTACAAGGTATTATAAGGTGTTACAAGGTACTACATTACAAGGTACTACAAGGTAGTACAAGGTACTACAAAGTATTACAAGGTACTACAAGGTATTACAAGGTATTACAAGGTACTACAAGGTATTACAAGGTACTACAAGGTAAAGCAAAGTGCTACAAGGTATTACAAGGTATTACAAGGTATTACGAGGTACTACAAGGTGTTACAAGGTATTACAAAGTATTACAAAGTATTACAAGGTCCTACAAGGTATCACAAGGTATTACAAGGTATTATAACGTATTACAAGGTACTACAAGGTATTACAAGGTATTACAAGGTACTACAAGGTATTACAAGGTATTACAAGGTATTACGAGGTACTACAAGGTGTTACAAGGTATTACAAAGTACTACAAAGTATTACAAGGTCCTACAAGGTATCACAAGGTATTACAAGGTATTATAACGTATTACAAGGTACTACAAGGTATTACAAGGTATTACAAGGTATTATAAGGTATTACAAGGTATTACAAGGTATTGCAAGGTACTACAAGGTCCTACAAGGTACTACGAGGTACTACGAGGTATTATAAGGTATTACAAGGTACTACAAGGTATTACAAAGTATTACGAGGTACTACAAGGTATTACAAGGTACTACAAGGTATTACAAGGTACTACAAGGTAAAGCAAAGTGCTACAAGGTATTACAAGGTATTACAAGGTATTACGAGGTACTACAAGGTGTTACAAGGTATTACAAAGTATTACAAAGTATTACAAGGTCCTACAAGGTACTACAAGGTATTACAAAGTATTACAAAGTATTACAAGGTCCTACAAGGTACTACAAGGTATTACAAGGTATTACAAGGTAGTACAAGGTATTACAAGGTATTACAAGGTATTACAAGGTATTACGAGGTAGTACAAGGTCCTACAAGGTACTACAAGGTACTACAAGGTATTACAAGGTATTACAAGGTATTACAAAGTATTACAAGGTATTACAAGGTCCTACAAGGTATCACAAGGTATTACAATGGTATTACAAGGTATTACAAGGTATTACAAGGTACTACAAGGTATTACAAGGTATTACAAAGTATTACAAGGTATTACAAGGTATTACAAGGTATTACAAGGTGCTACAAAGTATTACAAGGTACTACAAGGTACTACAAGGTACTACAAGTTATTACAAAATATTACAAGGTACTACAAGGTATTACAAGGTATTGCAAGGTAGTACAAAGTACGACAAAAGGTAAGATCCAAGACTTGTCCAAGATCACTTGAAACAGCCCTGCCAATGCGGAAAGCGATCCCAGAGCAACTCCATGTGCACCAAATGCCACGCCTGCTACACAAAGTCATGATCCAATACTTTTCCAAGATCACTTGAAACAGCCCTGCCAGGGCGGAAAGCGATCCCAGAGCAATTCCAGGTGCACCAAATGCCACGCCTGCCACGCAAAGTCGTGATCCAAGACTTCGCCAGGATCACTTGAAACAGCCCTGCCAGTGCGGAAAGCGATCCCAGAGCAACGCCAACGCGTACGATCCCCGCACAGGGCCACGAAAAAGCGATCCTAGAGCAGGTCAAGATGCACCAAATGCTGCGCCTGCCATGCGAACT
>VSDK01009082.1:393246-406078 GCA_009767595.1 Symbiodinium kawagutii | reverse complement strand
GGTGGTTGAGGTCCGGCAGCGACCACTAGTCGGGCATGGTCGTGGTTGAGGTCCGGCAGCGACCAGTAGGCATACATGATCGTTGTTGAGGTCCGGCAGCGACCACTAGGCACACATGATCGTGGTTGAGGTCCGGCAGCGACCACTAGTCGTGCATGGTCGTGGTTGAGGTCCGGCGAGGAGGAGAAGGAGGAGGAGAGGAGGAGATGGAGGCGGTGGAGGAGGAGGAGGAGGAGTCAGCTCTGATAAAACCTAATAACCCTCACCTGACAGGTGGGGAAAAAACATTAATTATGCCAACGATGGCCAGTATTCCATAGTCAAGCATCACGAATTGATACAGATCAACCATGACTACTATTTTCATGATCATCGACTTGTTTCTACCCAACTATGAACGTGATGTCATCAATGAACCATTTTGAATTCCCATCTATCACCAATTTGTTGACCGCGAATCGCCAACACCTTACTGGTTGATCACCATACAGAAACTTCAAATCAGTGAGGTCAACTCACATCACCATACGTCACCTAAGTTGCTCACAACATATTTTGCTTGTTAATCACTTAAGGTCCCTGTGCAGCCACCCTGCAGTAGAATATCGCCCACGTTCAATATTCAATGGGGATGGGCCAAAAGCTCATTCAGCATCTACTCCAGGATTCCTACGTGATGCCAACACAATGAACCACGATGAACCACAATAAACTGCTAGCAGCCATATAACCATTCTATCATTACAATCTACTATATAACCCTATAACCATCATTACAATCTACCACAATTTAAGCATTTAACCATATACTACAAACTACTCAAGGACCCGCCCCCAAATGGCCAACCAAAATGATGGCGTTGGGACCCAAAACCGAGGTTTGAGTCGTTCCAGCCACTGGACTCGCTGCCTGCAGCTGGCAACGTCTGGAAGCGCAACGGCCAGCAATGCCGCCTGGCACGTCGCGGTGGCTGGGGGCCGGACTGCAGGATCCGTTCGGACACGGATGGTCAGTCAGATGGTGGGTAATTCAAGACTTATTCGAAGTAATTGTTGATTAAACTGATGGTTCATGGGTAGTTCATGGATGAGATGGTGACCCAAGATAGTTTCTGTAATGATTCATAGCTTCAATGATGGTTCATAGCTTGATGGTCAACAGATGGTCCCATGATGCTTCAGTTCAATGATGGTGGATGGATGGCCGATAGATTTACATAGATTTACCCGACCAGTCCAGTAAGAAGTTGGTTTTGTTATCTCAAGTTGGTTTGTATCCATAACAATTGCTGATAATGTATGGTTTTTCTAGTTGTTATCCAGAGATTTCCAGCTCAATTGTCATCTCAACTGCTCAACATTTGGTTTGCACATCGATTTACATAGGTTTGACCCTATCCAGCTGGTTAGCCCACCAACCCTTTCTAAGCAGTTGGCTTCCCAGCCATGTCTTAGGCCATTGCCCACAGCTGCGCTCAAGCCTGGCAGTGGCGGGCAGCTCTGGATGTCGTTGGTCACATCGATGCGCCGGACACGGTCGCGTTGAACATCGCCATCAACGCCCACGGCGCCGGTGGGCGCTGGCAACGGGCGACCCACGCGTTGGAACAGATGAGCTTGAAGCGAACCAAGGCACAGGAGGGCGCCAGGGTCAGATGGGGCACCTACCGAGTATTGCTTGTCATTGGTTCTACATGTATAATCAGTATTGGCTTGTTAATATAGTTTTTTTCTCCTGTTATTCCTTGAGCTTTAGATCTTTTGATTAATAAGTAGCCAGTATTTTTTTTGCTTTTTATTCCTCTTGATATTTTACCAAGAACTAGTCAGCATTCACCATAGTGATGAACCATTCTGGACTGATTATTCAATGCAGTGCTAAGATCGCTGCCATCCATCATTAACCCATCATGAGCCATCACTATTATTGAAGCGTTAGCAGCATCAATCAGTCACCACTATTAACCATTCGTAGCAGACTACATCCAGTAGTCATGACCTCGAGCATGTGTATGAAGATCGTGATTCACAAGAAAAATAGCCATTAGTGAATCACTATGATGTATCCATTTTTTCAATATTTTATAACTAACCATCAAATAAGCATCAGGTAGCCCTCAATTATACAACCACAAATTCCTGTCAATTAGTCCAACACTAGTCCATTTGCCTAACATCAATTGACCACCATAGTTTCCCATCAATCATGCAACCTCTACCAGCCGTGATTGACATTGATTGGTCAACCATTCATTTACGCATCAGTGAATCATGAACCCTTCGTGTTGATCATTGTTGGCCATAAAACAGCCACTGATTATCCATTGACAAGCCATGAAGATCAGCCGCAACCGCTGATCAACCATGGATGAATCAACCATTGGTTATAAACCCATCCTTATCCACCAACATCATCAACTAACCATCCTCAACTCATCCTTAAGCCATCCTCAACCCCTGGTGGGTTCGCCACTTCGCCCTGTCGCTAGGCCAACCTGGTCTCCTTCAACTCGCTGTTGGCGCAAGCTGCACGAACACCACCACAATGGCGCTGGGCGCTGCAGCGGAGGAGCCTGCAGCACCAGGTGCCGCTGTCGGTGACTTCCTGGTGGATGGTGGGTGGATGGCTGGTTAGTTGACTGGAAATCCGGCAGAACTGTTTGTATAGTAGTGATGAAGAGTTGCATAGTCACTTCGTTCAGAGTGAATCAAAAGGATGTCGTGAATTTTTTGGCGATGACTGGCTGTTGCAAGAGGGTTTAGTCTAGATTTTTCAAATCCACGAAGCCAGTGATGTTGGTGTAAAGCACCACTGGATTGTAACATGAGCTTCTCTACTGTGGACCATTTTCAATCACTCAATTTATGGAGGGGCGAATCCTCACAATATGCAAATTTACGACCAACTTGCTGGAACATGTGAAGGCGGCATTGACCGGGCTCAAAGGGCTTAGACCTTAGACAGGCATCTGAAGGATATTGATGGGGACAGCTGCTTACAGGACCCTCTTGCTTGCAGCCTCCTACATAGACGCATGTTTTGTCTACTTGGAGCCATATCCAGCTGCCAGCCTCATGACAAGAACATCATTAAGAGCAACATAAATAACTGCAAGAAAAACTGAAGAAGAAAACATTCTGTAGCCGCAGAATCAAGACAATTAGAAAGTAATAGGCCCAGGCGCCCGCCACCAATGCAGTGGCCCATAGGTGGACAGCTTGTCCTTCAGCAGCGTGATGTCCGCATGTGAGAAGGCCCTACAGTGGAGCAAGGTGCGGGATGCCGCGGGCCCGCCCTCCCCTGGTCGTTGGGTGGTGCTTCCTGGAAGCAACCCATGGCTGAGCAAGGCGGTGGTGTTTTCACAGGCAAACCGCAGCATTCCTGACACAACACATCCTGAACACGTACAGAGTAGGAACATATATGCATGTGGCATGTAGGTATCAATGTTGCGTACCATGCAAGATCATGCATTCAATATATGGATGTCCACCGGTATCCTGGGTTTTGAGCATGTCAACATGTCTATTTGGGACATGTTCTCCATTGGCACATGTTGGCAACTCATGAATTATCAGCTGCCATTGGCAGGTGCTGTTGTCGCTGGCAGACATGGAAGCTGCCGGCCATCGCCTGGACGTCGTGTGCATCAACAGCGCCGTGGCGGCCGGGCCTCCAGGTGCTCTGGGGTCCAGCTGGCAACGCTCCGCTGCGACCTTGCGAAGAAGCGCTCAGAGAGGGTGGGGGTGGGAAGATGTGGGAAGCACGTGTGCTCACACCTGCGATCAAGGGCCTACCATCAGGGTTGTTGTCTTTATGGGGTTACCCTTGTGGATGTGCAGATTTTTGGACAGCTGGTGCCTGTGAGGTTTGCGGGCGCCCCGGCACCCAGTCTGTAGATGCAAGGCTGCTCAAGGACAAACAACTCCCTCCGTGAATCACAGATCCCTTCAAAATATCTCAGCACAAAGCAGCTAATCTTCTGAGAAACCCACCCAAGCACCACCAGTGATGGCCATTTTTTCGTGCTGGCGAAGCCTTCCCAGCCTTCAGGGGCCACCCTGGTGAGCAGGTTGCTGCCCCAAGACGTGACCTGGAGCAGCAGCTTGACGAGCTGCGCAACGGCCAAGCGCTGGGCAGTGGCCGAAGCGTTGCTGAGGGAAATGGCGGTGGAACCTCGGCAGCTGAAGATGTGCGAATGGCATTTCTGTAAAAGAAGATGCCTATAGGGATTTAGGGAAGAGATAGATGCTGATGTTTTTTTTTAAATGTTTTTTTTAAAACAGTTTTTTCGTTGATTCTGCGGTGGTTGGGGATTTCAGTTGGTGGTTGTTGATTCGTGATGGTAAGCCTGGTAAGGGATGGGATGAATCAGTCGGTCATGGTTTGTTCGCCTCCCAGGCAGCCGTGGAGGCGGATTGGTGGTGCGCCATTCCCGTGCTCCAATCCATGGCCTGCGACGGTCGTGCCTTGTGGCTGCTTGGCTGGTGCAGGGGATGCGCCTCTCGGGTGCTATGGCATAGGAGTGCCTAGGGATGCTTAGATCATGGCATCAAATGGCATGCAGCCAATGGCATGCAGCTAATGGCCTAGGTCATGGCATGGCAATCAGCCAAAAGCTGATCACGATACAAGCGAAAACAAGGTGAAATGATCCATGAGCCACAGCTGCCAAGCAACTGCCAAAGACGTGATTTTCCCACTGAGCTTTGTTGCTGGTTCAGGTGGGCCAGGTTGTCTTACGGCACCAGGGTGAGTTCACCAACCTATCTGGTCCTTTTGCTACATGTAAGCTATGATTCTTATTGGGACGAGCAATTCTGAATGTAGAACTCATAGTCTAATGGAAATGAGTCAGGCACCCAAAACCATGACAGGATTGAAGAGCGAGGTAGTGAACACCGTTTGTTCAACAAACAAAGGTCACACCACCACAATGATCTGTTCAAAGAACATGATTAGTACCGACGGTGAATGATGCTTAATGATGGCCAATCAGCTGGTTAATGATGGTTGATGCCCGATCACGACGGTCAATTGATGCTTTTGTACTGGTTGTGCTGATGGTTAATCACAATGCCCAAACTTCCCCACTATCAACCATTAACATTCAAAATTTACAATCATCTCCATGGTTCTCCGTGTTGAATCAAGTGACCGTATCCGTAGATCCATGCGTAACCGTGAACATCATTGACATCATCATTGACATCAGCATGACATCATCATGAACCATTCACCATTCACCATCATCATGAACATCATAACATCACATCATCCTACCATCCATTCCCCTGGTAGCTGCTGAGGCTTCGTGCCATGCAGCTGGCGCACCGCGGAGCCGTGCTGACGGAGCTCTGTGTGGTGCAAGCTGCCGAGAGGAGCGGTGGCGCTGCTTGTGCCTTGGAAGGGCGGCCCAAGGGGTGCCACATGGCTTCGGGTGCTTGGGGGTTCCATGGCTGTCACCAGTTTATGGCCATGCTGGGTCCATTTTTTGTTCATTTTCGTTAATTAATATATGTTGATACTCATGGCCGAGAAGCGTTCATCATATTCCTTCACGGCCAATCTCGTGGCAGAACTCCCACGGGTAAATGGTCGGGAATGTATTGGTAGCGCAGAAGGGTTGGATTTAGCAAAGGGGATGTATTGCATGCGTCAGGTTTCTGGACACAGATTCTGGTCAGATTACTGAATCGAGATCCACCCATAGCCTCACCACAACTTACTGAGTAGTCGCAAGGGGTTTGGCAGTGGCCAAAGGTCAGGAATCCAAGGGACCCAGATCCAATGATCAGTTGCACCGCCCGAGGTTTGCCTCCGTTGCTGGAGTCTTTAGAGTCTGTCTCCTACCGATGGACTGCGGAGCAAAAAGTATCTCCTTCCGTTGCTGAACTGGATGGATGATGGTCAGCAGGAGCTGGTTGGTTGGGTGACCGAAGCCGGATGAGAAGCCGACGCCTCCTTGGACCCCACAAACCGTAGGTAGGTGTGTTTTGATGGCATCATGGATGGACTGGATAACTAGTGCAGAAGAATCGCACACACACACACACACCAGAGCAGTAATCATCATCATCATCATCATCATCATCATCATCATCATCATCATCATCATCATCATCATCATCATCATCATCATCATCATCATGTACTGATCCCTTTATTATATTCCCTAGTAGTGTTGGTTATGATTCCCTGCAATTCACCATCAATTTGAAACAAATGCTTACGATTTCCTCCCAAAGGACCAGAGTTTTCGCCGGGCGCCCATCTATGGCAATGTCCCAGGCACAAGCACCGCAGATGCCCCAAGCTGCAGGTGATCCATGGGGTCGAGGGGGGATGAAGCAAAGCTTGTGACCTGGTCGCCATCATTTAGATTTTCGATCTCTGGTCTCAATTTGACAGCCAGTTTTATACATATTTTCCCAGTACAAACAAATAGTTGGTTGGCTTGAATATTTTTTCATAGGGAATCATTCACCTGGGAACGATTTATATCATATCAGGTCAGGCAGTAGGAAGCATCTAGCGGTGATGATTAGTGTTTTGCCTGATCATCATTGGTTTGTCTTCAATCACTAGATGTTGATTGATGTTGACTATTCTTGTGCATATGGCTTGAATATTCTTTGTGCAATCAGCGTCTGTCTCGTCATTATGAGGTTATGGTTGGTGGAATCACCGCCCGAATCATGTGAGGGTACTGCGATTTCTTAAACGGTCCTCAAGAAAAAACCAAGCGGCATACCACGGAACCCTCTATCCTTCCTGAACATCCATGAGCATCCACCAAATGACCAACCTTTATTGTTTTGATGTTCATGTTTCCATTATTTCGTTGACCACTACTGGCCCGCGACCATATATTACGACTGTAGAACAATGATTCTAAGATTGGGGTTGGCACTATCGCAACCACATCATGGTGATTTTGCCAGCTGGCGTGCTGCTGGTCACCAAAGGATGGAGCCAATCATCAATCGCTTGGTCCTGGTCGTTAGTGTTTTTCCCACGTGACCGACCGTTTTTAACCCTCAATTGACCATCAGTGTCACCTGACCATCCATTGTCACTCAGCTTAACCATCAATTAACCATCATTGACCAATAAGCTATATGCCCAGCCATCAACTAATCATCAACTTGCACAATGAATTTGTCCAACAACTAAACGTCAAATGATCGACCATCAACTAGCTTAGCCAAGATGAAGCATCATTCAGCCACCATTCAGCCATCATTCAGCCATCATTCAGCCATCATTCAGCCATCAATTTAGCCATCAACCATTACCAATGGTGCCCTGGAAGCTGCTCAGTTCCTGCCAGGAATGGCTGATGGAACGCGACAAAGTCCCCGAGGATTTCTTGCAGGTGGAGTTTGCTTGTGGGTTGTTGGGAGGGAGCGAGGCCAGGAGCCAGGGGTATGACCCTTGAAAGGCTAAGGAGCGACATGGAGCGACCAAGAGTACCTTGACCAAATGGTAGCTATGGTGGCTAAGAGCCACCTGCAACCAACAACTGGTGTTTCCCCATGAAGTCTGGGTGCTTCATTCAAGTGCCTCTCAAGACCGCTGGGGTTGGGAAAAAAGCCATCGCTTGGGATGGACGGGATGGTGGTACTGCATCGTGCCCCCCGAACTTGGGAGGGCAGGGCTACATGAAATCTGTCCCAGCTTTGCATTTCTGCAGCAGTGGCAGGTGCCTGAGCGCCTCGTGGAGAAGAAGCGAAAGTGGGATGATGCGCTGGTGGGGTTGCTGGTCACCTGGGATCATTTGGGATCATTTGGGGGACACCTGGGAAACAGATAGAAGCACATGGAAGCATCGACGGAATCTCTACAGTTTGTGGGAAGGGATTGCCACCGCTATTTGACAGCATGGCAGAGAAACGGTGCTGTCGGCGGGTGTTGGCAGTTCTGGGGAGAAACTCTTGGTGAAGCATTGCATCTACCAAACCCCGTCGTCTACGCAATGCGTGAAAAACGCAGCAGCTGCAGTTGGGGTTGTGCCCTCAATCCGTCCCACGACCTGGGAGATGAAGTTTCGAATGATCAACCTGGTAGTTGGCTCATCAATCAGAGCATGTCATAACAGCCTGGGCCTAAGCATCAGTTGGCTCATCCACCAACCATTGTTTGTGAGCGTTTTTGGTGGCCGAGACTAGGCTTTCCAACGTAAAATTTCCCATCCACCAGCCGCATCAGTTGGCTCATCAACTCCATCAGTCTCCAGGCGGAGCGCGCACCCAGGGACTGGAAGATCGCATGCACAGGGGCCCAGCGGATGTGGTGCCCTGTGAGGTTTGGGTGACGGCTACATGGCCATTGTCACAGCTGGTTGGGATATTGGCTGGTTGAACCATATGAACTCAATATGCAAAGATTTGTTTTGAACTTTAATGAGTTTGGTCTATGGTTGGTTCTGCCCTCAGTTGGTCGATTGTGGCCTCAGTATTGATGAGAGGTCTTTGAGATCATGATACATCAGTGGGTAAGTCACCAATCGGTGGCAGCAATATGGAGTCGCCAAGGGCCGTCAATCAATTAACATGTGAATTGTTGGATCCCCGGAGTCTGGGAAAATCCAAACAATGGTAGGCTCATAGGTGAGGGCTATCCATTGCCATGAAGTTCATTTTGCTGGAGGGGATGGGATGCTAGAGGAGCTAATACCGACGGTGAACAAATTGGGTACCACGGCACTGCGTGTGATTGGGATCAGGGGACATTCAGCTCAGAGTGCAGGGGATCGCAGGGCATCGAAGGTGAAACACTTGCTTGAACCTGGTTTATTAGGCTGGTGCTGATTACTGGCCATGAGTGTTGTGTAGTGTTGGTTGCTGATTTGGTTCCTGTTTAAGGTAGAAGGTTGATCAACAGATGGGGCAGCATAGGGTAGCTTCAAACTTCATTTGCGGACAGCCTCTAGCCTCATTGGTACGTGGCAAGGTCTCTTGATGGTTTGAACGTCCTGTTGTGTGGATCCCTGTTGCAAGTGCTGAGTTCAAAACCTGATGCTTCACATCCGGCCAGTCCACAAACCTGTGACGCCCTGGCTGTCACCCAAAATTTTCCCCGCCAGATAGTGGTAACAGAATGTAACAGATGGGTGGCTTCAACATGCTTCAAACCTTCCCAAACCTTCCCAAGCCTTCCCAAGCGCCATGGTGATGTGACGCGTCGCTGGTGAGCTCCATCCCCACCCTCCCATCCACAGAGTGCAGCATTCGCTGTGAGGCGTTGATGTCGAGCGTCCTGTGGAGAGCAGCTTCAGCAACATGCGCTTTGCGACTTGGTTGTGGTGGGGTCAGCTGGCAGAGAGTGGTGGTTAGTGGCGGTTACTAGTGGCTGATGGTGGTTAATGGTGGCTAATGGTGTTGGACAGTCTACCACTTTCAGGAGGTGGTGACAATGTTGGAGCGTTAATCAGCTTGCATTGAAGTGACTATCAGTAATTAACTTGTAGATTCTTGTGACCGGGACTACCGTTGTAGCTGATTTATTTCACTTGACTTAGAAGTTGTCATGACATATTCTGAGTCACATTATCCCGCAATATTTTTCCTAGACTCCCAAGAGTACATTCGAAAGTGAAGAGCATGGTCCGGTCAATATATATGTCAACATTCAATAGATCGTTCTTTGCCTGAAATAATTGGGCAGATGGATACCAATATGGTATATTTTTTTTAGCCTGAAATAGACCATAGTATGATACGACCATCGTAACAATATGGTGAATTGTTAATCATTGGGCCGATGGTCATTGATGATGGCAACCCATGGCTCAACGGCTCTTGGGGCCAAGGACGGTCTTCTCGGGACCATCACCACACACTTTAGAAGCTTGGGCGCTCGGTGAAGCGTTGCTGGGGGAGGTGGCAGAGATGTTTTCTCTAAAGTTGCGAGGCTTTCTCTAGAAATTTGAGCGGTCAAAAAACATGATGTGTTTGCCTACGAATCTGGCAGAACATATCCTTGGATTTTTGGCAATTCGGGTGTTGATGCGCAGTGCCTAAAGGCAAGCAACACATGGAATTTCCGGGATGACCATTTTTGGCCCGGGTTGTTTCGTACTGAGAGGATAGCCTTAGACTCTTGCCATATCTAATCAGCGGATGGTTTGGCACCTGCTTTCTGCAATGAGGGAGCCTGCCATGGGGTCCCTGGTTGGTGGGGCAGTCGGAAAAATCGATGCCTTCGAGATGATCACTGAGTCCCGCTGAATGTTGATGTGATCGCCAGAAGCGGTAGCACACCCATTCTGTCCTGGCGTTCACCTCACGATCACGAGCACAAGCGGTTCCTTTGCTGGCATCTTTGCAACAAGCAATTTTCGTGTTTTTTTTTGCGATTTTTTGATGATGGGCGTGGAAACTTTCGCTCGGACTTGTGGTTGCTACGGCTCTTGGCTCCAGAAGGGGGGGAAGAGATCATGCAGTGACGCACGGGACAAAATCATCTCGGAGATGTGCGCCAAACTCCTGTTGAAAGGTTCGGCGCCACATGGTTCTTGGCCAAGTTGGAACGGCCTACAGTCGGATCGTGAGCATAATTACTGTGGTATGCCATTCAAAAAGGTCATTGGTTTATCAAGGCAGCTTGCAGATGCTGCCAGCAGAATCCAACTTCCAGATGTCTCCCAGCTGCATGGGTGAGTAGCCCGTCATCTTCGCGGGATGCGACCTTGCCAGGGAGCTGGTCGCCCAAGCCTGGGGATCCCCACGCATCATGGATCGGTACCATGGCGGTTGCAGTAGCGACTATAGCCTATAGCTATGACGAATGACAGAATTATAGAATTGATACACATTACATGTGCAACTATAGATTATTGTTCGCCATGATCTGCAATCATTAGATACCATTAGCTATTCACATGCTACTACTATCTACAAACTGTTTCCGTTGCCAACCATTGTTTTAATCAGTGTTAATCATCGTCAGTGATCATCAGCCATCATCTTTCAACAGCAAACCCACCCATGGCCCCCGTACTTCTCTCCTCATCCGCTGAACGGGTCATGTCGGACCATGGCGATCCTATCGTGAAAGCCTTGCAGTGCCTGGGCCGCACTGCGCAAGCCCATGGGGGAAGTAGCTGGTGGTTGGGGCACCGAGTTGGAGGTACCAGGAGTTGCCACTTTCGAGGGCAGATGCTTCTCTCAGAGTCGATTGATGGGTGATGACTCCAGGTTTTCCAGATGAATCTACCCACATTGGCTATCCGGCTTACTCGGCTTGAGGTGGCACCCAGGTGTTTCCTTTTCCTGTTGACCCTCCCATCGTTTTGCCACCTGCCCAGGAAAAGTAGCATTGCTCAAACCTTGCGAGCGGCGCGAGCTTCTTTAGCAGAGCCATCGCGGCCGTACACGCCGTTGGATCGACGCTCGATGGCACAGAAGCCTAGAGTCGCCGATAGTGAAGAACAGCCGAGGGGAAGAGTCTGTGATGAAGGGTTTTTCCTGAAATGTGGGAAAAGGATGGAAAAGGAGTGGCCTAGAAACAATTAATTAATAATTGATTACATGGATGTTTTTTCGAAATAGGGGACCCCAAAAAGGGTTGGTTGACTTGAAAAGGTAATAGTTGGATGATTTGTGAATATCCCCATGCGAGGGAACCACCACATCAAGTATCCTTTTTTTGCTCGGAATGACTGCGTATTCAGCCAAGTTGAAGTCCACTTTTTGCTTCAGGCAGGCAGGTCCTTGCGCAGTAAACCCAACTGTTGAGCTTGTTCTTGACGTGATTTCTTTAGCAACAAATGGTTGTTTGCCCTGCTCATCAACCAAGAACCCGGTTTGAAGCACCCTTGACCGGTCACCACCATGGCTTTTTCATCATCAGCACTAACACAAAATCATCGTTCTCATTATTACCATTTTCAGCAACCATTGTATCACTGCATCACCATATATACAGCCATGAGTTACTTGACTATACCCCTGATCAAGAGTTGTTCCCCCAGCAATCTGACTAGCAACTATTTCGAAACCCTATCAATGATGAGTAGCCTGATTTGTAACAAAGATATCGCACTATATCTTTTATTGAATTTTAGATTGTGAATTACTAGATGCCCAATAGCGGTACTGCCTGTTACAATCCGCCATATGCTGCCCAGGGGTGGGTTGGGTTACACCATTCATGGTGAAGCTTCATCACTGTCAGCACCCAGCGCTGGCTCGCTTAGCGCTGAGGCTCGCTGTTTCAGCGGCCCAATGAGGGCAGCGACCCAAGGCCTTCGAGCAGCTATGGAGTGGATCAGGCGGCCGAAGGGACTGGGCAGGCCTTGATGCGCAGGGAGCTTCGAAGGAAGAAGCGCCTCACGCGGATTGATGGGATCATGGTCGCCTGAAAACGGTTAACAAAGCAAGAATAAGTAGGAAACTAGAAATGATGGCTGCACCCCCCCAAGTGAAGACTCACATCACCAAGGTGTGAGTCAGGAACAATGGACCGTATCGTTGCTTGCGCCAATCATTATTCGCTTATAAGGGTAATGCTAAGGGTAATAGCCAGCAATAATGGCTAATGATGGCTATTGATGGGAGATCCAGCGGTTAACAAAACCATATGTTTGATGGTAAAACACAAGCTATTTCAGGTTGAACTAGGGATGGCATTTACATATGGACCAACCATTATTGATCATTACCGACAAAACAGCGATCAAGTCTTCGTTCGTTGGTAAACGACTTTGTTGATAACCATTCCAAAGCATTACCAGCAACTTGTTATCCGTCAAGGCATTACTGGCAACCAGTCTCAGGAATCTTTGCTAGTATAGGTGGTCATTACTAGCCAATGCGAGCCTTTACT
>VSDK01009082.1:351228-389283 GCA_009767595.1 Symbiodinium kawagutii | reverse complement strand
CTGGAGGAGCTCAGCGACTCAGCTGCAGGGTGCACCACACGGTGATGTGGTGCATTTGTTGGTGCATAGGGATGCATAAGGATGGATCCTATATGGTTTGGTGTAGATTTTTGCTTTTCATTTGTTGCATGGGGATGCGTAAGGAGGTTCTAGATGCTTCTGGGAGATGTTGGGAGGTGCAGCGACTCATAGCGGCTTAGCTAGCAGCAACAATGACTGGGGGGTTCTAACGATCAAGAACGATCAAGAAGAATGCATTTTTTAGAAATGCAGCTGCTCTAGTTGCTATGATGACTGTGATCAGCAGTTTTGCATAGTTTTACCAGACAGTAAGAAGAATGAAGAACCACGCCAGTAGCAATTTCTGGCTGTAGCTGCAATCATCCATAAGCGGAGCAGGAGGGGTATAGGAGCTGAAGTGGCATCAAAAGTATGAGGGAATGAAAGATGTCAACATATTATCAAGCGACAAAGTGACTTTATACTTAGGAATAGAAAGTCTGCATCACAAGGTCAAACAAGTTTCCTTGCTTGTTGAGTTACACGATCGTGCTGCATTCAGAAAGAGGATGGCCGCTATCATGTAATCATGCGGAACTGATGATTGCACGTTTCATCAGAACACTTCCATGGTGGCTGAGGTAGCGTGCCGGTGTCTCAGCTGCAGCTGTTGGGGTCATTCCCAAGTGCCTGGGATGTGGTTCTGGGAGGGACCTGAGGAGGGGTATTCCTTTGGCCCCCTCTAAAGGGAGCTAAGGAGTGGCCCAAGCAAATCGTAGGTAAATTCGTCAGTTGTGCATGACTGATGTTGACATCTCGGTAAAATCATGTCTTTTCAATGGGGAACGTGTTGCCTGTATGCTGCGTAAATGCTGACAGCTGACATGTTCATGCAGGTTTTGGCGAGAAAAACCTGTTGAAGAGTGATACTGTGGTTTATGCCTCATTGTGTCAAGCATGGCTTTGTAAACCGGAGCTTGGCCGCCCAACAATGGAGGAAAACCACGACTTCTTGAGCTAGTAGTGGAACACATCCACAGTGGCCTAGGCAACAAGGCATAAACATTTTTAGTCCACCTGGTTGATCAAGCTACTCATGAACAAGCACCAAAATATCTCGTCCTATCATGTCATGTCATATCGCGGTTGATCGCCTATGATCACAGGGCTAGTTGTTATGATTATCGGTTTCCATTCGTACCATACAGGGATCATCTACCAGTGGCAGCATGTCAACACCAAACTGGACGGTTTCTTTTGGATGAGGGAAATGGTTGACCCCACCTGTCATCAAGTCAGGCCTCGCTGTCGCAGGTGGCTCGAGCTCCTTGTGAGGTGGTGATCAGCAAGTTGCAGTCCTTCAAGGCCTCCAAAGAGACTTGGCACATTGGTTGGGTGGGTGGGTGGTTGGGTGATTGGTTGGGTGGTTGATTATGGTTGGGTGGTTGATTATGGTTGGTCAACAGCCATTCATTAATAATAGAGGTAGTAGGATGCGAAACATGGGAAGTCCCTACGGCTGTTGAGCGGCATTGAGCGACATTGAGCGACATTCATGGCTGATTCATTCTTTAGTGATGTTGGAAGAAGTGCCCAGGACATCTCACAAATCTGGCTGAATGCTACTCTCACAGATGGCTTTGGTTGAAAACGGCACCACTGGCAGCAGCAACACCAACATGAACACTACCACCACCCCAGCAAAATGACATAAACTGCGAAAACACCACCACGGTTAGCAAGGACACCGACAATGAACACAAGGATGGAAACCACATGAAACCACAGCATCAATCCATCGCAACCAAAATCAACCCAACAACAGTTGGAACACTGAGACACCAGCAACTCACAGCTTATCAAAGCGACAGCTTAAGGACATGAGGCGATCGGACAAGGACGACTTTGCTGAACTCTGCGATCGGATTCTGGTGCTGGCGCAGGAGATGAAGGTTGGCACCAGCTGACAAGCACGGCCAGGGGTGGTTGATGGTTGTTGAATTGATGATGGTTGATTGGTTAATCAATGGTGAATTGGTGCTGAATGATAGTGAAATGGTTGGCATGTTTGGTGCGTTGGATGGCTGTAGTTGACGTTCAATGATGGCCAATGGATGGTTGAGTGTCCTCTGACAACGATACCAAATTATGAGGGATTTCTTGATGATGAGAACAGACTGATCAATAAGCAGTCATGTAGATGATGCTGGTTGATGATAGCCGCTGGTTGATGCTCGTTGATGATTGATGCTCGTTGATGATTGATGCTCGTTGATGATGATTATTGTTATTGATGATGCTGCTGATGATGACAATGATGGTTCTTGCTGAATGATGATGGCTGATGAGGACCTGGCAACGATTGGATGGTGACCATCGCTGGTTGCAACCCGTGTGACGCTCGGTTGCCCAGCAGGTTTCGGCCTCTCCCAGCGCCCCCGCGCTGCTGCGGGAAGTCATGGGACTGATGGAGATGAAGGATCTGAAGGACGCGGCATGGGGCTGTACGCAGAGGCGGTCAACATTCCCCAGCTATGGTGGATCCCTGGTAATTAGATTACTGTAGGTCCTTCTGAGTAGGTCCTTTAGATGAAGATGGGTTGTTACTATAAAAAGCCGTGGAAAAACATGGTTGAAACTTTGGATGAAGATGGGTTGTTACATGTTGTGACCGTCAAAAATATTGAATTGATGGTTGTTGGAAATGTCAGGGGATCGCCAACAGACATTCTTCATCATTGAGGCGCTGACCCAATTTTTGGATTTGATTGACCTGACCTGACCATAATTTTCGCGTTAGGACCATCTGCTAAAGACAAACCATGGTTCTCTTGGCCAACATCCAGGTACTTGGATGTATCGAAGATTTTCCGGGCAACCATGGCTTGTCACCAGTTACCAACTCTATACGTGGAGATGCTGCTACGCTCACCTCCAAGTAGCTGACTAGGTCACCAGCCATCAGGCAGGTACAAGGTGGGACCCCAGCAGTTATAAGTTGAGTTACATAACTCCTATACCTGATTGAAATCATGCCAGATCAGTCACCCTTGAGTAGATTGACCTGCCAATGGAGAATCGCTATATTTAATTTTATTGGGAACCCCTGGGAAACCATATGGATTTGGATGATGTTTGATCGCCAGGTGAAATTCTCCAGAGAGTAGTTATAAACCAAGAGTGGCCCACCTTGCAATGGTTGATTCATTGGAGGGGTACCCTTTCAATGGAAAACCAGTTGGCTTTTGGGGGATAGCGGGATACCCCTTATCAATCAACCAGGGGTGGCTCGCTTCATCCGGGGGTAGGCATCACCACCGGCTCCAGGAGTCCAAGTATCTCTTCAAACTCTCACGTTGCGCCTTGGCCCTGCTGTCGCTGGACGCAGCCACGCAAGGTGTGCCCGTGAGCGGCGTGCAAGCAGCGCAACTCTGGCGGCAATGGATGGATGGCATGGCTATGTCAGGAAGGAACGGTGAGGGCTCATAATAGTGTTGAACTAAGGTTCGGAATGGTGAACTGAGATGAACTGCGGTTCAAACAGCTGTTCATTGGTATTGTGAGGATTGTTTTTTGAAAGGATACTGGGGCGGTTTGCTGCTACAGATGAGCGCATGCGCAATAGCTAGCGCCAGATGCCGCTAACGCCGAGGTACCAGAACATTGCGCAGGTCTTGTTCAAGTACTCGCAGAAAGAAGCTCGCCAACACATCATCAAAAGACAAACCTTCTGGCACCGTTGGGACTTGTTCACATCATATTCCGGATATCAACTGGCCCCAAACGCTGGCAAATCATCAGCATAATGGCTGGCTGGGGGTGCAGATGCAGTTCTGGCTATGGTGATAGAAACCATGGTGTGTGCCCAACAAGAATCACACAGATCATTGGGCTGGAGGATTCTCTTGGTTTTGACCCTGAACCACAGCATTTCACAACATTCGTTGCACTTCAGGAGGGCAACGATGCAGAGTTCCTCTCGGCCAAACTCATTGAGCCCTTGATCGAAGCCTCTTGGCACCATGGGTCCCAAAAGATTGGACGATTTTTTGGACAGCCGCAGTTGCCCCTTAAACATGGGCGAAGGATTCTTCGCAAGGTAGTACCATTTCATTGGTCATCCAATTTGTCGTGTGGACTGACGGAGTTGTGCTGTCACGTTGGTATGATTGGCAAGCCTTTCCTTCTCCAAGTAATGATTCCATCGGCAGCTTGTGGGCGGCGATCTTGTTTCATCAGCAACGCATCCCATATGCTTCTTGGTACCAATTTCTGCCATTGAGTGAAAGGTGAGTGTAAGCACCGCATTTTCCGCCACTGTTTCACATATTTTTCTTCGCCCGTCCCTTCCATACAATAGCCCTCTAGAGCCGGTGCAACGCTGCCTACATAAAACGTGTAGGGCAGTAGTAGGTCAAATCCTCCGAGAAGCCCTCGCAAAAAAAATGAATGGATATGACACTAGTTTTTGATCTGAAGCGTTCCTATGGACCATGTCAGTGGTGGTGAATGGTTTCCATTGGTGATCTCGTACCCTCCTGGCGTTGCAGCAGGCTTAGGCCCGTGGGGCCTCGCCATGACTTGGGTCGCCGAGGTGCTGGAATCCAGCTCGGACTCGTGTTCATCCACGGATCTCCGCGTGGCGTGGTGGCATCGCTGGGTTTGTTGGGAAGAAGTGTGGGTTACATTTTGCGGGACACACAGGTGACATCAGGCAACAATGATGTAGGGAATAGGCAGTGATGAATCAGTATGAATCTCTGGTCAGGGAAGATCCGGGAGCCGGAAAATCCAGCTCTTAAGAAATCACGCGCATATGTGAGCTCGTGGCCAGCAGCTATTCATGGGAAGCATTTGGGACCAGCAAGCACGTGGGTCTCACCGAGGGAAGGGTGACTTGTTGAGTGGACACGGCCCCATCCCACACCATAGCTATGTGCGGTAGTTGTTCAGGGTCCTTGATTTCCAAATAGTGGCTTCATTCTATGCCATTTTATGGCTCTAAATCTGCGCGAGGTGACAGTCTTCTGCATCCCAATGGCTTGGCCAAATATTATGGCTCATCTTAATGTTCACCACCATGTTCACAAACCAGGCCGTAAATATGGTGGCCATGGTGTTGCTCCACGACATACACCATCTTCTGACCATGGACATCACCCTGCGCAGCTGCCGAGGTGTATATCGTGGGAATTCTGAAGAACGTGTCCAACGACTCGGCCAATCAAAAGCTTTTGGCTCAGCGTGGTGCCGTTCTTCGGCCGCATTTAGCTGGGGTCCCGTGGCGGGACCACCGAGGGTTACTGCTGAGCCGAGATCCCACGGGGAGCTTGGGCGGGTCGATGGCACGCATGGCTTCACTGCTTGTGGTACATCCCTTCCGGTTGGTTCCAAGCTTGCACAGGTTTTCATGTTGATTACCCAGTATCAGCCATCACGATTCATAGTCACTACCATCAACATCCATCAACTGTCATTACATACCTTTAACCATCGATAGCCCTTCTTCGGAATGATCTGAATTCAAGCATCAATATCAACGACCATCAACAACCACCATTGCCCACAAATGCCCACAATAACCCTGATACGAGCGTATCTTCACGTTACTCCTAGTGTTGGTCCACCAACTACAGCTCAACCACCAACTACTATTGACCATAATCATTTTACTAGTCACTTTTGTTGATACCATTTCCATGATCAACCACTATTATTCACGATCGACCGATGGTGATATTACCAACTCTTTTCAGTATTATCAATCACCATTCTCAATCTCACCATTCTCAATCTCACTATTATCAATCACTATCCATCACTACTATTCATGATCATTGAACTTCATGACTACATTCACTACTATTCATGATCAATCTCCATCATGTTCCCTCTCAGTCAATATCCATCACTGATCAGTTCACAAGTTCCTGACGGACAGTGACCACGAATATCGCGATTCATCCTCAAACAAGAACCAAGTACCACCTGGAACTCAACATATCAAGTTCTTGGATGACCATTACATAGATAAGGAGAAGATAGAGGACCAGAGGGACGCTGAGGGATGACATTCACCTCAGCCGGTACCATGGTCATTATCATTCAGTATCCATCATTGTTACCAAGTTCTGAGAGAGCCAGGTCGCTGCTCTCTTCAAGCTGATGGATGCCTGGCACCGGGCTTTTGTTGTGTGGATGCCACTGATGGGTAAGGCACCATGTTGTTGATGGTTCACAATAACTAGTTGCTAACGGTTAATCTTGTGCTTGATCATGGTTAGTGGTTAGCCACGTTTGGTAATGTTAAGTGGTTAAGTGATGGTGAGTTGATCGTAAATGATTGCTTATGCATGTCAATGGCTCGTTTGGTTGGCTTGTGGTCCATGGCTATGCTGAGTCCACTGACAGTTTCAACTAGTCCTTATAGTACCCATGCATGCATGTGTTTATTTGCAATCATGTGCAAGCATATTTGCATTCTTGTTATTGTACATTTGAACAACGAAATATTCTTATATATATATATATATATTCATTTATTTATTTATTTATTCATTTATTTATTTATTTATTTATTTATAATACTCCTCTTGATCGGGTTTTCCATGCGCATAAACGTGCATGATACGTGCATGTGTTTGCCCATAAGCATGAACTGCGCTCACATCGAACTGCGCAGTTCGACTTTTCCTGTTGCGTTTCGGTCATGACCCAAAGGGCTAACTCATGTGGTCGCACCTGGGTCCATGCGTGACCTGTACTGCTGTCCTTTGTCGTGCACCGATGTCGCAGCCCCACCTGCGCCCAGGACAGCAAGTTCTTGACCGGGAGTCCCAAAGAGGTGCCGTTGCTGATCCAGGTGGCAGCCACCTTGAGGAACTTCGCCAGCAAGGAGTACAAGCAGTTTCTCCTCGAGGCCGTCCCTGCCTTGCTGGCAGGGCCGTCATCATGGGATTTTGATGTCACCCTGAAGAGGATAGATGGATAGATCGATAGTCGTACATGTATATTCTCACAAGCCAAAAGCACACACCAATGTAACTATATTTATAGTGAACCTATAGATTTACCATGATTTACCCATGTGAGCAACCACTTTTATTTGCGTAATCCATTCGAAGTAAGGGGTTTGCGCCTTGCGCTATTTTTTCTTCGCATCCATAGTCAGCTTGTGAACGAGATGGGTCCGCCCATCCGAACGAGATCTGTTTGATGTATATTTTGATGTCAAATACTTGTCAATTTGATGTATAAGTGAACGAGATACCCTAAAATGACGTTATCCAGTCTTAATTGTTTTTAAACTGAACGAGGCTGGGTCCGCCCTTCAAAGTATGGCAAAAGGATCTTGTACGAATAAAAGCAGCCGCTCATGTGGTTATTTAAACAATTAAAAAAAAAACATAGCATGTCTATGAACACCAGACTTAACCTGTGTTTATGGTGGGGCTTGCCGCGCCATTGCCAGCGCAGGATCGCTTGAATGCCTTGACCAATGTCATGGGCACCTATCCTGGCCATGTGCCTTGGCCGAGCCGATGGTGGATCCATGATATCGATGATTCCACCCCCAACATTTCCATAAATAGACCAGCAAGAATGGGGGGGTTCATTAGCCATGGGCCATCATTAGCCATCTCTGATAGCTACTCAGCATTGACTGGCAAGCCACCATGGTGGGAGGGACACTGTTGCGCTGGGTGAACTGCCCCTGATAGGTGGAACTCCTCACCAACGTTGCCCGCATCTTAGCCAAGCTCACCTTGCACGACAAGGCGGTGGAGGCCATTTCCAGGTCAGATGTGCCTCGACGGAGTCGGAGAGGATTGCTAGGATGGATAGACGTTGATGATGATAGCTTGCGTGGGTTCCGAACACTAACAGGTCAAAAGCCGACAATAATCCAACTCAACTGAACATTCTGGTAAGCTGGTTGACCACTTGTAAGATTTGTAAGGGATAACATGTTGAGCTAGTGTGAGGGATAGCAAGCGATGATCCAAGGGCCAGATCCGCCAAAGGTCCACCTGCGACAGATCGTGGCCACCTTGCGCGGCACCGGGGACTCTGTGGCCTTGAGCCTGCGCGCCTTGGCAGGTGGGTAGCCAGGTAGGTTGGTACCAGCTATAGTAAGCACCAAGCAGCTGTAAGTTGCAGGTACCAACTATATGTAACAAACTATGGAACTAGTAGGTAGCTATAGTAACTAGGTTGTAGCTAGGTTGGTAACTATATATGAAGTAGATTGCCAGGTAGCTAACTTGATATTAGCTAACTAGTAAGCTATAGTCAGTCGATTATGAATATGTACTAGGTCCGAATAGCTCAGTTGGTACTTAAGGTAGATCTTACTAAAGATAGAGTCTAGCTACCAGTGCCAACCACAACTTGAAGAAGTAGATTGTAGTAGATTGCAGGGAATGTTTAAGACTAGCTAACAGCTAATAATTGATTTGTCTCTTGGGTTTTTCGGTTGTTGGCTACAGTAGTCCTGCAACCGCCAACTTGTTGGTCAACAACCCCCGGGTAGACCCAAAAGATTGTCAACCGTTGGGATGGCCACCAAATCGCTAGTTAAGCAGTACCCATCTTAAGATTGGTATAGATTTGATTTGTTCATTTATCTCAACTACCCCAAATCCCTGGAAGCCACTCCAGTGGATAGACCTGCAGCAAGCTGGAGCAAAAAATCTCAACTACAAATTGATTTTCCTTTATTTCAACCTTCAATTTGATATGCCCATCCATGGATATCAAGTGGATAGTTGCCCATCCCCATTCAAGTGGATATCATATCCATCAGTGTATGCTGGCAATGCTTCGTTGCCCATCCAGCCATGGACCCTGGCGATGGCGCCCCAGCGCCACTGAGGCCTTCTCTTCGTGCTTGGGAACCTGACGGAGCGCAGCCCTCGGCTGCGGATGGTTTTTGCCTTCGATGCTTGCGCGGTGGTGGTGGGGCATGCGCTTCGGAAGGGTTGGTGGTGATGGGGATGGGTTGGTCTGTCGCCTCAACCGTTGAATTGCTGGAAGACTATGATGATTATGGTACTTAGATGTTAATAACTATGGCATTCGCGGTGGAAGAATGGTTAGATGATACTTAAGCCAGTGTCTACTAGCTTCAAACAGCTGAGCGATTCTAGTAGTTTATGCAATTTGCGGAGGTGTTTTGTATGGACTCATTCACTTTGGAATACTAGCAATCAGGAGTGATGTTCACCATTGTCAATACCCTGTACTGCCTTGGGTCTTCACATCCCGGTCTGCCACCAAAATAGTTGAGCTTTTGGGGTGTTCGCAAGCATCCCGACTGATACATGGTAGCTTGACCCATGTTCAACATCCATTTCGGATGTGAAAATATCCATCCATAGATGCTCATGACATAAGTGATGACCCATATCCGATATAGAGATCGCCATGATCACCTTGCTCCCAACTCATTTGGACCTGACCTACCTTGCGAACCCCCGGGGGCGTGGCTCAGCCGCCCGCAGCCCCTTCGCTTTGCTGAGGACTGCGAGGGAACTGCGCTGGTTCCTGAGCTGCTGGGTGACTCGGCAATTATGGGTAGTCAGTGGTTGTGATAGTGATAGAGGTCCAGGAATGGTTAGTGATATGGTTAGTGATGGTTGGTGATTCATATGGTTAGTGATGGTGACATGGTTCATGATACAGACTATGGCTTACAGTGTATGATGCCAAAGGGAGTAATCAGAGTGAATGGTTGATACGAGATAGTAACGGATGCTGAAGATTGACGATGGTATACATTTTTTTGGGAAATGTTAGGAATTTAACGACAGTGTCAATGTTGATGCGGGTTGACGGTGGACGCCCCAGCAGAAAAAAACGGCGGAAATATTTATTGGTATCAATTGCTCGCAGTGATAGTGGGCGAAGCTGGAAGTGGTTTATGGTGGTACTAAGAAGTTGGTGATGGTTGGGGGGCCTCTTAATTGTGCTTTCATTTTGGAACGCACTCAGTTTGTGACTGCTTGGTCCCAAGAAGGTGGTTGTTGACCACTATGCAGCAGCGCCTAGAAACGATGGGGGTAGCACGGGGACACAAGACGCAGGCCAGGATCTAGACACGTCTCATTTTCTTTTTCAGATCCACTCCTAATGAAGTACAGTAGGATTTGCCAAGAGTGGGCTTAATTGTACTGTGGACGCATACGTTTTGCTTCTTCAGAGCTGTGTCCAGAACAGCACACTTGCCGAGACGGACATGCTGCTTAAAGTGATGCCTGCAACTTCTTTCCTTAGCCCAAACTTGTTGATGCCTCAAGATCAGCGTCTTCGGCCTACAAGGAACATGAAGAGGCATTGTAAACGTCGATCCACCTTGGTTGTTCAAGTTTAATGCAAAGAAACTGGAAAAAATAGTGAAAATGAGAACTGTAGGAATTGCGGCTCCTGCTTTTCTCTGGGTTAACATTGGAGGGCCATGGGGCCGAAGGCAAGTACTGGCAGAAGGAGCGGCAGCACACAGCGGAGCGCCGTGGAGGCGCCAGTCCCGACGCTTCCGGCGGCGCTTCCGAATTCGAGGAGGTCTTGGTCAAGCTGGTAAGGCGACCAGTGGGGAGCCGTGGGGGTGAAGCCGTGCCTCCAAGCTAACCACCCAAAATGGGCATGCGTTTGGGGGGGGGGGGGAACCATGCAGTACTATGGTCTTTGCATATATTTGCAGATATATCGTGATAAATTGCAATTGCATCGCTGGTTCAATTTGAATGATTTTTTGCTAAAGTGCTGGGGGGATGTCATCCGAGCCCTATTCAACGCTACTTTTTGATACTTGTTGGCTAATATTGATTGCGGCGTGCCTTTAGACGACAAACCATGTGCATGTGCGCATGTGCAACTTGAAGCGTTTTCAAGGCATTTTCTGTATTGACTCATTGCTCTATGCTTTTTATTTTGAGTTTGCGTCAATGACTTCGAGATTGAGACTATTTGTGTGGACTTCATGTTTCGTTGTTTACCCAGTGTCTCGGAAATAGGCATCAAGAAAATGTCAGAAAAAGTAATGTTCCATCACAGGCAAAAGAGAGATCAGGTATGATCAGGTCTTCAAAGTACATTGAGGACCTTCGAAAGTGAGGATCTGTGTTAGATTGTTTCCGGATATAGTTTGAACTTGGGTGCATCTGAAAACGCGTGTGCGTCTACACGTTGCGCCTTTAATGATCAGTACGATGCAGAAATAGAGGTGAATACAGCAACACACGTGATTCTATTCAAGCACTCAAAGATGAATTGATCAACATGATACACATTTCGTGTTGATGCAACCGACTGGCTTCATTCCCCACTCCTTCAAGACAGCAACGGCCACCAACAGCACCAGCAGCATCAGCACTACTGGTGGCCAACCGTTGAGGGTTGCCATCAGCGCTTCAGGTTGTTGGCCAATGTTGCCATCAGCGAGACCGCTGGCCCGACCCTGGCCGCCAGCAGCGCTGTGTCCGAGCCGCTGCTGGATATGTTGGGCGCCAAACGCATCGGGGACAGCGAGGAACTGGTGCCTGGGACGGATGAGGTCTGGTGGCTGAGCATCAGAAATGATCAGAAATGGTGGCAACTAACTATCCTGGGACATGAAAATCGTCCATCAAATGGTCGGATGGTGGTTATATCATTGTTATTTATGGAATTTGATGGATGAAATTATAGGTTAGATGGTGATGATGTAGTTACTGGCGACTCTAGAAGGTTGGTCAAATGGCAATGATGGTCAAACATGGAGAGTGGAACTGGTCGAATCGTTTGGGTATGTTTGGGCCCCCTTGTTGCATAGAAAATCCAGCATTGATGGATGGTGTATGATGGTATACCTGATCAGAACCGGTGATTTTTGACTTCTAGAGCGGATTGTTTCCCACAAGCTCATCTAATGGAAACAGATTGTTAAAGTGCCGGTGCTTGGCATAGTGTACATATGCTGGGGGAGTGAGATGGGAACACTCAGATTGCCTCACAATCCTTCAGTGCATAGCTACTCACAGCTGATTCTGACCAGTTCCCGGTGCTTCTGGCCATACAGCTTTTCCCATGCCACTACCAAGTATGCATACTTGGGAGTTGATAATCCATCCACCTTGGGAGTTGATCAATCCATCCACTAATGTATTATAAACTCATATAATGCGTCAAACTTCTTGGTAGTTTCAAGCATCCACCTGTGAGCAGCTGCAGGTGTTGAACGTGGTGGCCGCCATCACCAACTTGTTGTTCTACGATGTTCCTGCCAACCTGCTGTTTCACGAGGCTGACGGTCTGCCGTGCTTTGGGAAAGCAAGGGCAGGGCTTTCTATGTCGTGAAAATTGGGTGTGTTTCACTGGTTGAATCTCTCATTTTCCAGCCTTATAATATTTACTAGGAATTCACCATTACACCAACTATTATTCCTGATATTTTGTTTGCTGTTGCCGACATTTCCTTAAACTCTTTGCGAGCATGAGGCTCTTATCAGGGTCCCCAGTAGAACTGGCCGACTTCTGATCCGCCCATCCGACTACAGATGTTTCAACCTTCCAAAATGTGAAAGTTAATTAGGAGCACTGACCGAGCATGTTCCGCATGCTTCCATGCTCACTTGTATCCTTTGTGACCATTAGCAGTCCTGCTATTTGTGTCATGCTCCGCATTACCACCCAGTCCCCCAAGAGAGGGACACAGGAAACACACCCCAATAGGTACAGAAGGTATTCATATTAAAAATCGTAAAGAAGATCTGGTTGGGGGCCTAATACCCTAGCTGGTTTCTCTGTCAATATGTATATTTTTTGGGGGATGTTGGGGCTGTTGAGCATCCCACACCGCTGGGGCAGGAGACCAAACAGTTGCTTTGCCGATTGTTCCGGCCCCTGCTGCTGGAATCGTACAACGTGACTGGGTCGATCATGCGGTGCCGGGTCTTGGCGGGGCCACAAGGGGCTGGGTTAGGGCTGGTGATGGATGATGGATGACGGATGGGGATATGTTTGAGGGTAGTGATTCGGAACAATATTGGCTGAGCTGTCAGAGTGGTAGGGCGGGTGTGCTGCGAAATAAACGGTTCATTGCTTGAAAGTGTTTTTCATCACACCTAACGGCAACCACAGATGCGGTATTGATGCCCAGTAAGAATGTTGCAACTAGGCGTGCCAATATTAGTTGTCAAGAGTAAGCATCATATGTTTCTTGAAGATTCATAAGCAGCAATATGGTAACATCAAGGTCATCACCTATGACAACATCATCGGTCACCCCACCCTTGGTTGTGGGATCCCCGAGCCTTCACTGTGCAGTTTCTTTTCCATCCATTTTTGAAATTCTCAGCTCTAGGAACCTCAAGATGAATGGTGACACCCATAGTTCCCTTCTAAACCAAGGTTTCCCGGGAGGGGAGCTATGACTGGATTGACTTTCTAGCGGAAGAGAGAGAGAGAGAGAGAGAGAGAGAGAGAGAGAGAGTGAGTAAGTGAGAGAGTGAGAGAGAGTGAGAGAGTGGTTAGTCATGGTCATTTAGATGGTTAAGGATAGCTCCTGAGATGGTTAACCCACATAGTAAGTGACCAACAGTGATTAGTAATGAACCTTTTCCCGTGATCAACAATGATATTGACCACCACTAGCCATCTCAACTCCAACCTGGTTTGTGGTCATTATCGAACGCTTTTGAATCAACCATTGCTAGCCCACCATCACTTGCCAAAGTGAACATAGCAATATCCAGCACCAAGATCAAACAAATCACAATCAACAAAACTTCAATCAACCATCAACCATGACCAACCCTAGTTCTCAGGTCGAGGCGCTGGTGGAAACTGCCCGTGCCTTGGGGAATTTGTCGAGACATGCGGATGCTCGAAAGTGCATGGCTAGTTTGCGCTTGGATGAAATCCTAGTGCCTTGGCATGCCTTGGGTGCTGGCGAGGCTTGGTGGTGGTCGGCCCAGAGTGAATTGTTGGGCCTGCTGGTGGGTTGGGTGGTTTGTGATCGTGGGATGGAATTGATTGTGAGATAGGGGTGGGCGGTGTGACGGATTCTTTGGTGCTTGAATCTATTCTTTACCGGAGAAACTGACATGAAATACCCATCTCAGAAATCTTGGGGATCAGATCAATCGCCTCCAAGCAGTATAGGCTTGGCACTGCCCAGAGGAGTTCCATCCATGCTGTGTGCTGCACGTTGTTTGCAATTTTGAAAAAAGCCGCAGGGAGGATGAAGGTCATTGGATTTCAGTCAGCAGACAATTTGAGGCAAGTGAGGGTTGGTCATGTCCGGCCCTCGGTCGCACAATCTAAGTGAGCCAAAGCGCCGAGGGTATGGTCCCAAGAGAGCCCTCACAAGATTCCACACAACTATCTTATCGTGCTCCAAGAGACATCTGACAAATCTTAACGTGTGATTTGTCTCTTGTTGGCATCGTGGGAACACCGATTGGTCAAGATTTTGTGATGTTTTGCAAATTCGAGCGAAGAAAAGACAAACAAACTTTGCGATAATAATAAGAATAACTAACGAACAATAATATTGAACACAGGTTTGCCATGCGTTTCTGGGTTGATTGTGTGGGCCTACCCCAGCTGAGCGCATTGCTATGCTGGTAAGGCACCAGCAGGGGGATGGTGCCACGAGGCTGCAGCACCGCACCATGGGGGCTGCGCAGGTGATCCTCTTGGACCATGACGACCGAGACCTGGTCTTCTACGCCTGTGGAGCTCTGGTGAACCTGGCAGCTGCTGCTTGGCTACGATGGGAGGTCCATGGGAGGTCCTTGCCCTTTGGACACTGGGTTCACCCGGCACATCCAACCAGCTCGGAGAGAGAGGTCGGTAACTTACCTACTTTGGTGAGGTATGTGAGTACAGCTGGGGGGTTTTAACCTAATATCCCCCCACGGCCATGGTAACAACCAGCGGTACTAGGGATGAATCAGCCAGCAACAGCAACTCTCAACTATACCGACCAATGCCAACCAACAGTCCAAAGAGATCCAAATCACCAAGTCAAGCAGCACCAGCGGTAGCTCAGGTGGCCATGGGTGACCCCATGTGACCCCCATGTTTGGACCCAGGCCTCTGCGGGGTCCCAGGCCTCCCCAAGGGCCCACCCTGCGTCACATCGGTCCCCCAGGACGCAGAGTGCATCCCGCGGCTCACGAGCTCAACCCCAGCGGTGCAGAAGCTGGCGAAGCTACTGGGCGACGCGCTGAATGCGCCCAACGACCGACAGCTGCAGCTGGTGGCAGCGCCTCGGGGGGGGCGCGGGGAGGATATGCAGCTGACCATCAGCTGGAGGGTTCACCTGGAAGTTTACCTATGGATAATCAAACATTTCATCGTTTTTTTTTTTTTTTGCATTTCAATGGGTGGACCCTCTATATAAGTAGATCATGAGACAAGGGGTCAATATTTCATGAACCAACCAACACATGGGCAGCAATGAACATCCCAACAGCTAGGTACCTGGTTTATTGACCTACGGCCAAAGAACTGCACCAGGGGTGCTGGCTTTGTCCATGGTATACCCCCATAGATGATCATGGCTTGGGGTTGGCCAGGAGGTTGCCACCACTTCCGTACACATCCGCAAAACAGCGGCTCCTTCGTCAAGTTCCCACCGTGGTTTGAGATGTGCTAGAAGTGGTTTGGTTGGAAAATTGGTTGACGACCATCATTGCAACAGACGCAACCATCATTGCATGCATCATTAGAATTAGAACCACTTTTTTCACCATCCCTCCTCACTGCAATGGTAAACCTCAATTTATAAGCAACAAGCATAACTGGAATGCAAGCAAGGATGGTATGGCGACGATGTTAGGTGTTTGCTTATACAATTGGTTGGCTGGCTGTTTGGCCGGCTGGTTGGGCTGTTGTTGGTTGAGATTGGTCACGTAGGTAAGCAATGATGTTTGCACACCAGGTCGCGGAAAGACGAAAGCTGCAGGGAGCCATAAAGCATTAGCCTGTTGGATATAACAAGGGGAGGATTTGATATTCCATGACCAGGGGGCACCTACTCTTGAGTGACTGTCCATGGTTTCGCTTCGCATAGGCCTGCAGTTTGTTGGTGATGAATAAGTGCCTTAGGATCGCTTGGACATGCGTTTTGATCTCAGTATGATCAAACATGGCCATGGTAGAAGCCACTCCTAGTGGGCAACAGCTCTGAGTAAACCAGCTGTTTTCTCAATGGACACCGCATGCTTGTCAGTGTTGCACTGACATACAGCCACAGGAGCAGCAACAGGATGTCAAGACTTGCAGATGCATTTCTCTTGAGATCTTTGAAGCTATGAAGGGAAGAAGCCGAAGAAGAAGAAGAAGAAGAAGAAGAAGAAGAAGAAGAAGAAGAAGCAAACTTGGGTGCGCAGCACCAACCGAAGTATCGTGCTAGAATGGTCCCATCCCCAGTGTTCCATACTCCCGTGGTGTGTTGTAGGTACAACCCACAGGTCATGGCAGGACCCCATCCCCCGTGCTCAAAGGTAAAGGTTCTGACGAACCTGTCATTGGACGCGCGTGCTGAGTGGCCGCGGGAGGATGTTGAGGCTGTGCGAGGCGTGTTGGTGCAAACCATCGCTGACTGCCAGGAGCCTAACAGCTGACAGCATGGCAAATTGTTGGGCTCTAGGTTGGTGACCATCATAACCCATCATATATTTCCTGACCCTTATCATCAATTCTTAAGGTTTGATGGCATTGAGATGATTAGCTGTACTGTATACTTGTGCATATGACTGTAAAATCATTTGGTAGTGAACAGGTGCATGATGTAGACCATTGCTGGTCAACCCAAATAGTTGAGTAATCATCACTAAACTTCACCAACCATCATGAAACCTCAAGTAACCATCAGCCATCAGTAATCACCATCACCCACCACCCTTAACCTTTAGGACCCATCGCGCAGGAGCTCACCGGAGATCCCGAGAAGCAGCTGTTGGACCTGGCGCGGCACTTGCAAACCCGGCTGCCTGCTGTGGTGCCTTGGGCTCCGCTACAGCGGTGGAGTTTGTGGCTTCGTTCCTGGATTTTCAATGTGGATGATTAGTCGATGGGCATTTTTTGGGTAAACTGTTATGGAGTAATGTTGGTTTCTGATTAGTATCTACCTGTTGGTTTCATCTATTTTCATTTCTTTAGGGGGGGTTACACTAATCAGAAACCAACATTAAACTGTTATGGAGTATTGAGTCGTGGTTTTCCAAAATGGTGGTGGAATGATTGCTACTCACTCGCTTACTCTCTGCTAGATCAAGGGGGCTTTCGCTAAGGTAACCACTGTTGTTGGTGACTTATCTAAAGATTGTATTTTTTCCAGCTTTTGTCGAACGGTACTTGTAGAGACTTACAGACCTGGCAGACCAGTCGCGAGGAGAGTTGTAGAAGGGACAGGCCGGTTCGGAATGATAAAACATGTCTCAGTCGTGAATAGAAATGGACAAGTGTGATGACTATCAGAAGCCGATTTCTAAGTCAGGATAACTGGTTTCTAAGTTTGGTGTGACTCTCAAAGGTCGCGTTTAGATGGGTCCTCAGAGGGTGTCCATGAGAGGGTGCACCACCAAGCAGTGGTTCCTATCAGCTGCTCGCGATGCTTGTTTTCTATACGATATTCCTGGGGCCAACTACGGTTCACCTGGATTTGGATGCTCATAAGATGGTGATATCATGCTGATATGATGCTGATGGTAGTTCAGAAATTCACCACCATAGTAATATGGCACCCACATGCTGATGGTGGTCCGGTGGCACCAACGCTTTCGAACGTGGTGCTATTCTGTTGCTGGCGCCGTCGTCAGGAGTGAGCCCGCTGCGCTACCAAATGGCGGCCCCGACGGATGCCATGCGGTGGGTCATGTGGCAGCGAGTTGGGATGTTTTGCCATGGTAGTCACCACCTCGCATGATCAATTTGTGAAGCAATAAGGAATTTCTTGAAGCAGAAATTGGCGGGGAAAATTTCATGGGGAAACTTAATGCTTTTATGATGAGAATGATCATGATCACAATTAGGATAGGGAAACCAACTCGAACTTGAAGCGTTGACCCACCGACAACCAGACACCTTGACAGCACATCCCAAGTCGCTGCCGCTCTCCCACTGCACAGTCCATAGCTCAGAATCAGAGGGCTCACAGATACAGCTCTCAGCTTGGTCACCCTGAGGACTGTCCATCAATGGTTGGCGTTTCTCCTCGGCCTGGGCTTGGGATATGTCGGGATCATCAGCTAAGCATGATTAACTTCCCATCATTATCACTTCCCAGTGCCATTCACATGAATCAGTTGGATCAGTTGGGATCATTCGTCACTAGCCATCTCTACCAGCTACCTATCGCTACCTGCTTGCAATGCTTGGATACCCGCCATTTCTGGACATCCGAAGTTGTTTCACAGCGAAGAAAAAGGTCACTGCTGCGGCTCCAGTCATCTCCTGGGGTGCAACACCTTGGGAACAAACGCCTGGCTCTGCCAAGCTCCCCTATACCGGTTCGAAGTATCGTAGTTATAGGAGGTTTCTATGAACTGTTCACATCCATCATGGGCCTCATGATGTAGCCCATTCTTGAGGGGTACCGTAGGATTTGGGGGCCCGCTTATGGCAAGTTGGGCTGTTTTGCGGCTGGCCCAAGCAAGGAATAATATGCTACAAATGGTGATGGCACAGCTGAGGTAGAAAACCGAGGTGCAAATGCTTCCATCGCAGCATTGAAAATTATTTCAGTGATTTTACTGTCTGGATGCAACATGCCACATGTCTGTGGGTCGACCAAATTCCACATCGCATGTTTTGAGTTTCTTGCAAAACCGTTCATTAATTTGATGGTTTTCGAAAGCCATCATACATCCCATGAATTACTCCAATACTGCTGTTGCCGCTTCCGCATCACCACACCTTGGGAATAGCAGAGCGTGTCCGATAACTCACCCCTTTTTTGGCAATAGATACGATTATCGCATGAGTGCTTTGTTTTTTTGGTTGTTCAAATCGCCCTTTGGGGACCTGCAACACCCAGGTGACGGGCAAATCCAAGAAGTTGCGTCAGCGGATGGGTTGATGCTTAATTATGCATGTAGTGTTGAATAGACCATTGTTTGTTTGTTTGTTTGTTTGTTTGTTTGTTTGTTTGTTTGTTTGTTTGTTTGTGTGCTATATTTGCTATATTTGCTAAAACAGCAGTCTTTTAGCCAACAACTGTTCCACCATGGTTGATAATAATCCATTACTATAACCCTTCACAATTGATTAAACTAGAACTAAACCATGACAATTGTTTAACACTGATTAATCGTGCTTGATAAATCCAACCGTCAAAAATCAACAACAATCAATACTGATCAATAATAATTGGTACAATGACGAAAGACTAGTAGTCATCAATGATTAATGATGAATAATGATAGTTACTAAGTAACAATCATTGGTTCAATTTAATAGCCATATCAAAAATGATTAATTCAAACATTGGCTGGTTGAGGTTGGGTCTTTGTCCGCGAGCCTTCTCGCTACGAGAGGTGTGGCGGTCTTGAAAGCCGGGCAGTTCCTGGGAGCCAGCCTTGTCGGTCGGCATTTGAATGAATCCTTCAGGTGAGTTGGGGATGATTAATGGTTGATTATGGTTGATTTAGGGACGATGCCTGACAATTCATGCCTGATATTGGCTGATGATGGCCTTGGAGGTCCCCGGCAAAAAGATATGGTTCATTCGTGTTTGAGGAAGCTTTATTGATCAAAAGGTTTTTTGATAAGCATGCTTAAACGGATTCAAACGATCAAATTTAACAGAAGACAAGAACCAATGGTAAGGATGGACAAAAAAACTGCTGGACCATTGGAGAATTTGTCAACTAAATCAGTCAGACGCACCGCTGACCAGCCGCGACCTCAGCGAGCGTTCACCATCGCTGCGGGCCTCCGAACCAGGCCGATTCAGCCAGTGGAGCTGCTGCACCTGCAAGGCTTTCCAGCCAGGTGAAGGGGGCGGTGAAGATGGCAGTTCTTCAACAAGTGTCGGCATCCGACTTTCTACATGGTGATGTGGCCATGGGTCAATATTAACCAACCAATAATGGGGGGGTTTTAACCAAGAATCATGGGGAAACCTACCAACATTAAACACATGAATACCAATCAACTAGTAGCTAGCTATATCATGCTATATCTATGTGTGCCGTGTTCGCTTCACGTCCTTGTTTTGTTGTCCGATGGTGACCGCCAGGGATCCGTTGCTGGCCAAAGCGCTGGAAGGCTTGACGGATCAGGACTGAGCAGATGGGATGGAGCTGGTGGTTGGGAGGGAGGCCAGGAGCCGTTCGGGGTATCCTTATCGCCCTTGGAAGGGGCAGCCAACGTGCTACCAGCAGTAACCAGTTGGTGCATGCTGGTGGTGAATCATATTGAACTGGTTGGTGGTTTGATTGACTTTTTTTTCCGGGGTCTTAACAATTGACTGGTTGATTGACACGCACATATTCATAGGGCGTGAAACCCCCAAAAAGGTGAATCATAGGTGAATCATATTGAAGCACCAACAATACCGGGTTAAAAGCAGCAGCAACAATGGATCAACTGATACGAGTACTAGCTATCACCAGGATAATCATAGCACAAGGATGGTTAATGGTGGATAAGGATGGTGAATCATCGGCAATTATGGGCTGCTCGCCAGGAAAAATAGACAAACAATTGTCAGTATATGTTGATCACCAAGAATCATCAACAATGGTGTCGTTCACCAACATCACCAGCGATGACGGTTGATCAACAGCTGATTGTTTGAAGCTTGCAAGCTTGATTTGCCGGATCCAGGGTACCACTGGGTTGATCCACCCATAATTTGGTGTGCGTTCTGGGGCATTCAGTGCCAAGAAGAACAACCAGTGGAGTGACTTTCACGCATATCCATTCGGGACAGACGGAACAAACAGGCAACCTTCAGAAGCTTGCATTTTGATGCGTCTTGCATTCTATATAGTATGCCTCGTTGGTTGGAACATGGTTCATTTGTGCTTGTAAATCCATAACGTATAAACACACCATGCAAACATGCGCAAAAACATGAGTGCTTATACGCTTCTGACATGCAGATCACATTTAAAACACACCTTCTTGTGAGAAAACAGTGAAACCCTGCGGCAGCTTTCAGGAGGTCATCCTTGGGGCCGGAAATGCCATGAGCGCACAGAGACCCAGAGGGGGATTCCTGGTGAGTGAAGCAACCTGGTTGGGCAACTCGGTATGTGCATCGTTACAGCCGTTTGTCAATGATGGTTCGTCATGCTAATATGTGCTTAGGCTTAGATAGGTATGACAAATAGTTGTGAATAGTGGTGAATGATGTTTTGCATAGTGACCCACGATGACCAATGGATGGTAATAATTTGTGATGAGGAATATTGTGACCCGAGCGACGTAGACGTATCATGAAGCATTTTCTACGGGTGATGCGTGCTGGAATCCGTGGTTTTGGCGTCCTGAGGCAGAGCAACAACTAGGAATGTTGAAGCGCAATAAAATGAGCCGAGCCAGCCCTTCCACCACCAAAAGACTTCGTGGTGACGCTGGAAAGCCAACTCCAATGGTTGCCTCCTATTTAGATCACAAATTTTCAGGGTGATATTGGACATGCATAGGGTATCCATAGTTGTTCCATGAGAAGTTTCGACAGGTGCGCCTGAACCCATGCATGGCTTCGGTTGGACTTTCAGGTGCTGTTGGAAATGTTTTCTCAGTTGAGGCTTTTTTCATACCAGCAAAATGAAACCAGTGGTTCAGGTGCTGTGCATGGCAGAAGCTAGGGGCAACCAATGTTAGCCACCAAGCGTCAACCAATCATGAGCCATTTAACATCATATATGACATCATTTAGAAGCATTAGGCTACATCATTTAACTCCATTCAGACCTTGGTTAAAGTTGGTTGATTCCCAGACATCATGGACCAACCACCATGAATCATTTCACCAGCGGACCGGGCTTCAGGTGCCGGTGATTGGCGCCGTTTTGGCGGACGTTTTCGTGAAGACGCTGGTTGGGAGGTCGCAGCTTTGTGGCGGTGGGTGATGCGGCGTGGTGTGCCATGGTTGGTTACAAGGGATTGGCCAGGGATGAAGGTCCAACGAATGGATGTTTGCCAAAATAGGGGACCCTCCAAATCATCTATTATTAGGTATCTATAGCAATAACAAAGCCATACTTACTTGGAGCTCCCCATTTCAAGAAAGCACCCAATGGGTCGCACGATGCTTGGGTTCGATTCGTGGTGCCGGGGCTCCAGCTGCGCCAGGCTCGACGTGGCAATGGAGGCAGGGCCCGGCCAGTGAAACGTGGCGACGTGTTGGGTAAGAAGTTGAGAGGTGACTTGCTTAGTTCACTGGGTTGGTTGATGGATGTTGATGGGAATATCTACAGGAAAGCCTTGCTTTAACCAAGATATGGAGTTCCTCATTTGGTTGATGAGGTGATGGGAGCTGTCCAAGCAACAATCAACAGCGTCAACAGAGGCTGTTGCTCATACTGGAGGAGTCATAATCACGCTTGGAAATTTGATGACCATACCCCACACTGAATATAGCCATAGCATTACAGCATGCGTCATTACATTGTGAAATGCACAGCTGTACTCGTCATCTGTTCGAAGTACGGCTGTAATTTGGCGTGCAAAGCCACCGCAGAAGCTAGTTGCAACACGTTGTACCTGCTTGAACTGGCAGTTGCCTATGGTATCCTCCGGTCGCGCCTCCGGCTGGATCCACAGAAGTCATTCGGCCGTAGGTCTCCGAATCGGAAGAAGCCGATGAGGCTGCACGGGAGGAGGAAACAAATGGTCAGTCCAGTCGTCAGTGTTACCAGGCGAATGGCAGAGTGACCATCAATCCATCCATCCATCCATCCATCCATCCATCCATCCATCCATCGATCGATCGATCAATCGATCAATCTATCAATCTATCAATATCAATCACATTTTTCATAGTGACAGGCACCTTCGTTAATTACTCCAGGTACTCAGGTCTCTATGGGTGAGTCTTTGGATGAATTCATAGCCATCAGTGATAGTTGATCCCTTGCACACGACCCAACAGCTCCAAGCTTCTGGCTAGACGACCCCACGGCGGTGGCTTCACCTCGCAGGCCAATGGTGCCAGCTTTCCTCGCTTCAAATGCGGATGTTGGTTGCACCTGAGGCGGGAGCTAGGGAGGCTGAGACTGTGCCAGCCATGTTGTACATGTTGGATGGTAAATCAGCAGATGTTGAACGGTTTTTGATGGTGAACCGGGGGTGGTTGGTAGGTCCGACTTTATGGTCCATCCTGGTTCCCTGTGGCCGTTATTGTGAGCCTTCGACTCTAGAGTTGCCACGTGGTGCATTGTGGAGACTGGAGAAGTAAACTTTTTGAGTGAGATGGGATGGAGTGGCTTGATATGTTCAGGCGTCCGGGGCTATCCCACCGGCCGTGCTGGGCGAGCCAACGCAAATCGTGTAACAAGGTGTACCTCAGTCATCCTGCGACATGTAGGTCACTAACTCCACCACAAAGAATTTGCACGAAGTGCTTCAGGTCAACAACGTTCCCACCAGCTTTTCTGACAAGATCGGAGGCACCAGCAGTAAATTCTCATATCAGCAGCCATTGTCGCATAATGTAGCCATGGGTCAGGCGACCGTTGAAGTAAAGTGCAACCTATAGGCCGCCTACAGGTGAAGATGCCGAAGTGCTACTTTGGATCATTATTTCGGTGATGACTATTCTTCAACACGATTGAAGTGGGTTACGAAGTGTCCTGACCCCACGACTTTGGCAGTGACCGTGGATTTCGTGTGCGGCGCCAAGGAGCTTGCCTGCTGGTCCCGGCCAGTCGGCTCTCAGAGTGTGGTGATGGGGCGCTGTCCATGGTTGAGAGCAGCTGAATGGGGATAAGAGTTCCCTATAGAATGATGCCAATTTTTATTTTCCCTAGTAATCATTAACAACTTGTTGGTTGACTGATATTTTTCGGAGGGTTTGAAACCACCAGCCAGATTAGGACCCGCATCCAGATCCCACATGAAATCAACTCATCCCATTTTCTCCCCAGAATTTCCCTAGAACTCCTGGCGCAACACCACGGCGCCCACCACCATGGCACAGCAAGGCCTCCAGAGCCCGGCATCAGCGTCCACTCGGGGCGCCGCAACGAGAAGCTTCTGCTGGGCCGTGACCCCAGGCACTGCGAGGGGAGGCGTCAAGCAGCAAGTTGTCGGTTTTTTTAAAATGTTGTTGAGCATGGTGAGTAGATGTTAGTAGCGGGTTTTTGTTCTGGCTAATTGTGATTCATTAATAGTTGTAGTTGTCTATTCTGGCCTGATGACGATGGAGAGAGAGTTGTCTGTTCTGAATTCTGGTTAATAGTTGTCGGAGCACCAAATGTTAACCATAGGGAAATCGTGGGATTTTCTATGGTTATCTGACTATATGGCTACTGGTGGTTGACTATGGGGGATGGACAACAATGGTTTGCCACCAAAGTTGGAGCGGCAGGTTCTTCGACGCGTGAACCATTCAGCAGGGTGCCAGTGAATGCAATGGTCAGTTGCAGGTTTTGGAGCTCCAGGAAAATTTAGTGTCCCTCTCATGGGCTCAGAAATAAACTGATCTACAACAAGTGGATCATCCATGCCTGTGTTGTAACAATTCATTGTGGTACATCCGCCTGATGATGATGATCATGGGTATGAATTTTTGCCCCTGCCGATGTTTGCAGCTACGCCGCTAGGGTATCAGTCCCGATGCTCACAGAACCAGCCACAAGCGAAAATAGCTGAAAACTGGTACGTACCAGTTGGTTAGATTGAGCTGGACGTGGAAAATTCATGAGAATCATAGAGAAGTCCAGAAACCTTGGGAAACTTTGTAAAACCAACAATTTTTGTTGGATCCTCCCTTGCCAGATGAGCATCCACCAGAGGGCAGATCCCATGGGTTTCCAGCTGTCAAGCCGCGAAGCCAGGAGAGCATCGGGCTTGCTGTTGGAGGCAGTGTCGTTCAGCTGGCGGACCTGGGGGGCGCCGCAGCTTGAGATATCTTTAGACCTGACGTGCTGGTACATTCGAGAGGTTCCAGTTGGGAAGGAGCTCAGGAGTTAGTGGTATCCCGTTCTGGCCCTTGAAAAGGGGAGCGGTGCCAGAAGCTATCAGCCTCACCAAATATCAGTAGTAGTGAAAGATTCTCAAGCTGGTGTTTGATCAGCGGTCATATTTAATCACGTTTAGTTGTCTTTGGGTACTAGGTGGCCTGTACCTTGGGTAAGTTGAGGCTGCTTAAACATCCCAGTGCCGACGATGAGCTTCCGGCCAATCTGACCCATCGGGAAGGGCACCCCCCACTGGTCAAACGGTAAATCACGCACAAAGATGGCTAAGCGATGCACAATCATCATAATCCGCAACCCGGCCCCTGATTCTGATGCGTTGGATATTGATTATTCTTATCGTGTCAGAATTTGTTGTTCATCCAACTGCTGTATGGATCTGCCATCATTCAGCTTCCGCTTCCCCCGATAGTTACTCTTGAGGATCAAGCCGTTGTCCATCACTCGCTCGTCATCAATGAAGATCCACGACAGTGGTCCATCCAGCACACGCTGGTGAACTAACCTGGAAACGGGAAATCCACCCATATTTGTAGCTGCTTTCCCCTGATTTCCCATAGAAATGGGCAGATTTCCAACGGAACATCCACATGTTGTAGGTGGTTTCCCAGGATTTCCCATACTGTTTTGTGATTTTCCATTGCCAGGTTTGGTCACCAGAGCTTAGTTGGGCATGCCTCGTAGCCGGCGGCAGGCACAGGGCCAGCCACGTCGCTGCTCGGTGTTGAGCCGTTTGCACGCAGAGATCATTCCAGGCGCCCAGCAACGGTGGAGAATGCCGGGCCCCCGGATGAAGCGAGCCAACCAGCTACAACTATAGGAATGGCTTATAATCACCTACATGAGCCTATAGTTGCTATCACCAATGTTTACCCAGGACTAATAAATCCCTGGTTGATTAATAAAGGTATCCCCAAAAGCCTGGGTTTCCGACTAACATGGATTAAAATGGTGCCCCCTCCATTTAATCAACCGGGGGTTTATTAATCTGGGGTGAACACTTTTGAACAAAGGCCATGATTTTCAGTGATGATGGTAGATATGGGTGGGTGATGATGGTTGTTCCTCAGTGTGAAAATGGTTCATACTACGATTATGATGGTTTGTGGCACTCGCAATGGATATATGATGGTCACGGATGGGTAGTGATGGTGAATAGTGCGCGAATAACTAGTGGCATGATAATGATGGTTAATGATGGAAGGTAGTGATGGTGATTTATTTTGTATCGATTATTGTCATCAAACGATAGTGGAAAATGACGTTTAATTCGTGATGCTTAGCAATGGACAAGGACGATGGACGATGATGGAATATTTAGCATTGATGAAAAGCCAGTGGAGAAATTTGGCCATGTGATGCAACATTGAGAACATCACGAGTCGTCATTAAGCATCATTGTGTCGTTGTGCTTCATTATCTGCCCCGCATCATCAATCGCGAACTCTTTTCCACTATTAATCAATCGTCATTATGCAATGAACAGTTATCAACCATGAATACCCCTTAATCATCCTTAATCAACATGAATTATCCATCAATGAGCCATGACGGATTATCATGAACCATCAGCCATCACTTAAACCATCATTCAATATCATTTAATCATCAGCCACTGAAATGTTGAATCATCATTTGAGCCATCACGTGCTCACAATTGAATCATCACTTCAGCCATCATTTACCATGGTTTAACCATCATTTAACATGGTTTAACCCTCATTTACCATGGTTTAACCCTCATTTGCAATGGTTTAACCATCATTTACCATGGTTTAGCCATCATTTAGCATGGTTTAAATTGGTTCAACCATCATTTACTCATCATTGAACCCGCTTCTCCACCACGAACCATCCCCGATGTTTGGTCAGGCACCAGGCCTGGAGAAGCCTTCGTGTCGGGGCATCCCAGGGAAACTGTGCGGGGAAACCAGGGGAAACCCAGGAATTCTTTAGGTTGATCATGGCTAGTTATGGAGAATTGTGGTTTGCCCTTGGGAAGCCCTGGCCCAAAAAACTGGAGAATTGTGGTAAGAATCGCAAATTGAGGGTGAGAATGGCGAATTGTGGGGAAGAATGGTGAGTTGTGATGGCCGATTGTGGCCGAGAACCATGCATCACCAACAACAGGGGGCCAATGAATGATGATTCACCAGTAATGGGTGCATGCCACATGGATGCCCGAAACCAAACAGGTTCACCCTGTGCTTGGACAGTGGTGAATCGTGGTGCTGCTGTCAGGAGAGACTTGGGCAGCACCAACGGCACTTGGGTCCTCGGCAAAGGACGAGTGCAGCCCCAAGATGTGGAGGGTGAGGCGGGCTTGGCAACTGAATGGCTATGGATGGCCTATGATGGCCAAACGCTTGGGGGTTTGGCCATGTCTTTCTCCATGTCGAAGGGTGATTATCAAATATAAGGGTCCACCGTTGGCATTTCCCAGGGTTAGCCATATGAAACCATGAAGCCCCATGCAGAATGTGTGCCATGGTCAAGCTTCGGTTAGTCTTCTGGAGGGTCTCGCCACTGGTGGATTTCCATCGGACATATGATTAACAAAAGGATGCTCACCTTGATGATTTGCTAATGAACATTGATCAGTCTTATCACCAGTGCTCGTGATGATTATGTCGATGTATTATACCATCACAATGCCCAGGAACTTCATTCATCTCATTTCATATTGGTATCATTCTAGTTGGTGGTTTGAACATGTTGGAAATGCAGTCGTTGTTTCTCCATGTTGAGAATGGTGGGTTGATGCATGCTGATGCCCTGAAATATGAAATATGGCTTCCTAAACATGAAAATATGGGCTACTAAATATGTTCTTAGAGTTTCTTGACATTGCATATTGTTATCGGGGTTACTATGCAACCAGCAGCCAGTTTTTTAGTCTACGAAGCGACGGATGACCACCGCCATGCCTTGTGGAAGGCCATCCGTTGTGGAGATGAAATTTCGCTGGGGGTGGACCCATCCACTTGGAAAGGCGGCGGTTCTTGGCAGGGTCCGCAGGGTGCTGCAGGGCCGAGGTGATGGTTCATCAAGTGGTTCAAAAAGTGCTTGATGGTTGAGGTTTATCCATGATCAAAGGAAGTTTAGTTACGAAGTGCGGAACTTCCGTGTTACGAAGATTTGAAAAGATCTCAAAAGAAATAGATCTCAAAAGGAATAGATCTCAAAAGAAATACATCTCAAAGGAAAAAGCTCTCAAAAGAAATAGATCTCAAAAGGAATAGATCTCAAAAGAAATACATCTCAAAGGAAAAAGCTCTCAAAAGAAATAGATCTCAAAAGGAATAGATCTCAAAAGAAATACATCTCAAAGGAAAAAGCTCTCAAAAGAAATAGATCTCAAAAGGAATAGATCTCAAAAGAAATACATCTCAAAGGAAAAAGCTCTCAAAAGAAATAGATCTCAAAAGGAATAGATCTCAAAAGAAATACATCTCAAAGGAAAAAGCTCTCAAAAGAAATAGATCTCAAAAGGAATAGATCTCAAAAGAAATACATCTCAAAGGAAAAAGCTCTCAAAAGAAATAGATCTCAAAAGGAATAGATCTCAAAAGAAATACATCTCAAAGGAAAAAGCTCTCAAAAGAAATAGATCTCAAAAGGAATAGATCTCAAAAGAAATACATCTCAAAGGAAAAAGCTCTCAAAAGAAATAGATCTCAAAAGGAATAGATCTCAAAAGAAATACATCTCAAAGGAAAAAGCTCTCAAAAGAAATAGATCTCAAAAGGAATAGATCTCAAAAGAAATACATCTCAAAGGAAAAAGCTCTCAAAAGAAATAGATCTCAAAAGGAATAGATCTCAAAAGAAATACATCTCAAAGGAAAAAGCTCTCAAAAGAAATAGATCTCAAAAGGAATAGATCTCAAAAGAAATACATCTCAAAGGAAAAAGCTCTCAAAAGAAATAGATCTCAAAAGGAATAGATCTCAAAAGAAATACATCTCAAAGGAAAAAGCTCTCAAAAGAAATAGATCTCAAAAGGAATAGATCTCAAAAGAAATACATCTCAAAGGAAAAAGCTCTCAAAAGAAATAGATCTCAAAAGGAATAGATCTCAAAAGAAATACATCTCAAAGGAAAAAGCTCTCAAAAGAAATAGATCTCAAAAGGAATAGATCTCAAAAGAAATACATCTCAAAGGAAAAAGCTCTCAAAAGAAATAGATCTCAAAAGGAATAGATCTCAAAAGAAATACATCTCAAAGGAAAAAGCTCTCAAAAGAAATAGATCTCAAAAGGAATAGATCTCAAAAGAAATACATCTCAAAGGAAAAAGCTCTCAAAAGAAATAGATCTCAAAAGGAATAGATCTCAAAAGAAATACATCTCAAAGGAAAAAGCTCTCAAAAGAAATAGATCTCAAAAGGAATAGATCTCAAAAGAAATACATCTCAAAGGAAAAAGCTCTCAAAAGAAATAGATCTCAAAAGGAATAGATCTCAAAAGAAATACATCTCAAAGGAAAAAGCTCTCAAAAGAAATAGATCTCAAAAGGAATAGATCTCAAAAGAAATACATCTCAAAGGAAAAAGCTCTCAAAAGAAATAGATCTCAAAAGGAATAGATCTCAAAAGAAATACATCTCAAAGGAAAAAGCTCTCAAAAGAAATAGATCTCAAAAGGAATAGATCTCAAAAGAAATACATCTCAAAGGAAAAAGCTCTCAAAAGAAATAGATCTCAAAAGGAATAGATCTCAAAAGAAATACATCTCAAAGGAAAAAGCTCTCAAAAGAAATAGATCTCAAAAGGAATAGATCTCAAAAGAAATACATCTCAAAGGAAAAAGCTCTCAAAAGAAATAGATCTCAAAAGGAATAGATCTCAAAAGAAATACATCTCAAAGGAAAAAGCTCTCAAAAGAAATAGATCTCAAAAGGAATAGATCTCAAAAGAAATACATCTCAAAGGAAAAAGCTCTCAAAAGAAATAGATCTCAAAAGGAATAGATCTCAAAAGAAATACATCTCAAAGGAAAAAGCTCTCAAAAGAAATAGATCTCAAAAGGAATAGATCTCAAAAGAAATACATCTCAAAGGAAAAAGCTCTCAAAAGAAATAGATCTCAAAAGGAATAGATCTCAAAAGAAATACATCTCAAAGGAAAAAGCTCTCAAAAGAAATAGATCTCAAAAGGAATAGATCTCAAAAGAAATACATCTCAAAGGAAAAAGCTCTCAAAAGAAATAGATCTCAAAAGGAATAGATCTCAAAAGAAATACATCTCAAAGGAAAAAGCTCTCAAAAGAAATAGATCTCAAAAGGAATAGATCTCAAAAGAAATACATCTCAAAGGAAAAAGCTCTCAAAAGAAATAGATCTCAAAAGGAATAGATCTCAAAAGAAATACATCTCAAAGGAAAAAGCTCTCAAAAGAAATAGATCTCAAAAGGAATAGATCTCAAAAGAAATACATCTCAAAGGAAAAAGCTCTCAAAAGAAATAGATCTCAAAAGGAATAGATCTCAAAAGAAATACATCTCAAAGGAAAAAGCTCTCAAAAGAAATAGATCTCAAAAGGAATAGATCTCAAAAGAAATACATCTCAAAGGAAAAAGCTCTCAAAAGAAATAGATCTCAAAAGGAATAGATCTTGACTTTGCGTGGCCGGCACGGCATTTGGTGCACATGGAGCTCCTCTGGGATCGCTCTCCGCACTGTCAGGGCTGTTTCAGCTCATCTCGCAGATGACTTGGATCTTGACTTTGTCTGACAGGTGTGGTACTTTCAGCATGGCGATGATCTTGGAAGTTCAAAACATGGAGGATGTCTCGAACGAAATGCGTTTTTGATCATTGGATTTAAAGCAAGTTGCAGAGCATCCGGTGTCTGTTGCAACCTGTAACCGGTGTCCAACAAGTCTGTTTTTGGTGTTTTTTTGCTTTTTATTTTCATTGGACTCGATGCTGATCTTGAAAAAACTAGTCAAGACATCAATTCAACTTGAAAAAAAGACAAGAATTCATTTGTGCAACGAGTAGACAAATTACCTATCTTCATCGTTGACATGTCAAAAAACAATTTCTGGGCCATCATCATTTCGTATTATGTGGTACCAAATAGCCATGACATGTAACCGAGATAAATTTTTTTCTTTTCAAAGCATGCTATGACAAAATTTGATACGCGTGAATGTGAATGCCAAAGTACCAGGAATCATGCAACGCCAGCCGAATTTAAATTGAGTAATGTGCAGACCGGCTCGCTCACACGGATTCTGTCATTCAGGTTATCAACTCAGCATAGTAGCGGAGCGGTGCCCCAGTGGTAGCGGAGGTCAGCGGCAGAATGGTAGCGGAGCTCACTGGCAAAGTGGTAGAGGAGCTCAGTGGTAGCAAGTTGCAGCGCATCCAGTGTTTGTTGGCAACGTGTAGCCGGTGTCCAACAACTCTCTTTTTTCATTTTTCATGCTTTCAGTTTCATTGGACAAGAGTCCAATGTTGAAAAAAAGAGGCCAGGACGTCAAGATAATTTGAAAAATTCTATTTATGTAACGAGCACAGAGGTGATTATATACCAGTGTTTCAAATACTATATCAACCTGATTATTTTCACCATTAACGTGTCAAAATGTTGGATCTTACCAAATTTTTGCTTCGATTCTTCGATTGTACCAAATAGCCGTGGCATGTTCTCAATGTACAATGTTTCTATTCAAAGTATGCTATGAAAAATGTATTGTTTGTATGAGCGTGAACGCCAATGTGCCAGGAATCGTTCAGTCGTGGCTTTGCGCAGGCTCATAATGGTCAACTGACTGCTCTGGTAACTGGGCTGACAGAAGCCTTCGTATCGGAAAAACCGCGTTCCTGAATCGATTGACTCAGATGTGAGTGGGATATTTTCAACTTCACCTAGTGTGCTGCAGAATTGAAATGTGACCATGATAGTAATGATTTTTGTTCCGGTACTTTGCCAGGCTAAGCTAGGCATATTGACAATCTCTGAGTGCTTCAGACGTGCTCGCTTGGTCTCTTCTTTGGCGCTCATTTTTTTCGGCTTATTCTGCTTTTTCTGCTGGCAGCCAGTGATCAGGGGGTGGACGCACTCACTGCCCCAGGGCTGGGCCCAGTCCAGATCCAAATTTTAGACTGCCTTCTGGCAAAAAATGAAATCTGAACATGATGCGGCTGTTTTTTTTTAATGTTTTGTCGGGCTAAGGTAGGCATATTCACAATTTCCGAGCGCTTCAGGCGTACTTGTTTATTTTTTTTTGGCCCTCATGTTTTTTTCTTCCTTTTGTTTTTTGATGGCAGCCAGTGATCAGGGGGTGGACGTTCTCACTGCCCCAGGACTGGGCCCAGTCCAGATCCAAATTTTAGACTGCCTTCTGGCAAAAAATGAAATTTGAACATGATGCGGTTGTTTTTTTTTAATGCTTTGAAGGGCTAAGGTAGGCATATTCACAATCTCTGAGCGCTTCAGACTTGTTTTTTTTGGGCGTTCATGTTTTTTTGTTCCTTTTGTTTTTTGCTGGCAGCCAGTGATCAAGGGGTGGACGTTCTCACTGCCCCGGGGCTGGGCCCAGTCCAGATCCAAGTTTTAGATTGCGTTCTGGCTTCAAAAAATGGAAATTTGAACATGTGAGCAAGCGCTCTTCCCATGGCGTCTACGCACAGCAGGCGTTCACGAGCTGGACTTTGCTGACCCCTTTTTTTTTTACGGTCAAATTTTTGGACATGCATTTTTTTTCCCATGGATTCTTGCTTACATAGTTCATTTTTAAGTGATATGAATCATTGGATTGACATGCTCCACTCTTTCACAGAACTATGGAGTCCATTTTTGACAATCTAAGTTTTGTTGCTGGTATATTCACTTTAAGGAAAGACCCACGGCCCATACGCTCGTGACTTCGAGCCGCATCGGAGGCAATAACCGCTGATCAAAAAAATCAAATCACAAACAGCTGGACAGTCACATCAGCAAATTAAGACTCATCACTGAGCCTGCTGCAATATCTTACCAGTTTTTTCCCGTTTTAATATAATTCCCTTAAGAAAAAGACCACAGCAATTTCCCAAAAAAATCACAGCAATTTCCAGCAATTGCTGCGATCTTTCCTCTTTCAAGAGACGCAATGAGGCATGCCTTCCTCTATCCAGAGACGCAAATAGGCATGCCTTAAACTCATTTGCTACGATCTCAGGGTCAGATTTTTAGTCATCGACATCACAGCATTTCGCCAGAAATGCTGCGAAATTCCTGCCTTTTAGACCTTCTGCTACGAAGTCAGCTTCAAAAATTTTGATCCTGAGATCACAGCAATTGATGTTTTAGTAGGGGATATCACAGCATTTCGCCAGAAATGCTGCGATCTAGGCGTCTGAAAAACTGACCCTGAGATCACAGCAATTTCATTTTAGTAGGCTCCTTGCAAAGCTTCCAGCTTAGTCCCCGAGATTACCAAATGCTACGATCTTTTTCCTTGGTGTCTCACCGAGATCACAGCAAGTGACATCAAATGCTACGATCTTTTTCCTTGGTTTTTCTGGCCCAGAGCGGAGCAAGTGACATCAAATGCGACAATCTTTTTCCCAAGGAGTATGGCAAGAAAAAATTACATCCCTTTTCTCTGGCCAGCAAAAATTTTGAAGTTTAGATCTGGACTCAGACCATTCCTGGAGCAGTGCATCGGCACACAGGCTTCCAGAAATGAAAACATGAAAAACAACAAGTACGAGCATATGTTTCACCAAAAAATGCCTACCTTAGCCCGACAAAGCATTAAAAAAAAACAACCGCATCATGTTCAAATTTCATTTTTTGCCAGAAGGCAGTCTAAAATTTGGATCTGGACTGGGCCCAGTCCTGGGGCAGTGAGAACGTCCACCCCCTGATCACTGGCTGCCATCAAAAAACAAAAGGAACAAAAAAAACATGAGGGCCAAAAAAAATAAACAAGTACGCCTGAAGCGCTCGGAGATTGTGAATATGCCTACCTTAGCCCGACAAAACATTAAAAAAAAACAACCGCATCATGTTCAGATTTCATTTTTTGCCAGAAGGCAGTCTAAAATTTGGATCTGGACTGGGCCCAGCCCTGGGGCAGTGAGTGCGTCCACACCCGGGTCGCTGGCCGCCAGCAGAAAACAAATAAACCGGAAAAAATCAAAAAAACAAGGAACGTCAAAGAAAAAAGTAAATGAACATGTCTGAAGCACTCAGACTGTGAGTGCGCCAAACTTCACCCGGCAAAGTACTGGAAAAAACATTACTATCATGGTCACATTTCATTTCTGCACCAGTTACATCGAAGTTGAAAATGTCTCACTCGCATCTGAATCAATCGAGTCAGGGGCGCGTTTTTTCCCACATGAAGGCTTTTGTCAGCCCAGTTGCCAGAGCAGTCAGTTGACCAGTATGGGACTATACCGGGCCAAGGTTGCGTGGCCCAACCACATTTGAGTCGCCGAGATCATGGCTTAATTTTTCCTTTTTTTGATCTAGTGGTTTGAACGTCTTGCCAGAATCTTGATGTGAAACTGCTGCCAACATCACATCTTGGCATTGGACAATGCAGCGTCTAGATCTTGCATCACTAGTTCAAATGAGAACAAACTTGATTATTTTAAAGGCCACAACCAACCCAGTCACACTGAAGGTTTGACAAGGATGCTGCACATTGCCAAGCTGAACTGAATCCAACGCAAACATGATTCCAGGCACGCATTCTTTCATTGATGTTGACAAGCTTTGCCGTGCAACCACGCAAGTTGGTGCAATGTAGACATGTCAATGTGATGACAGGTGTGTGTTCCCCTGAATATATTGATGAAAGTACGCTATATGTAAATTAAAACATGAACATTATTCAGTTGATGTCGCGCAAATTTTTTGTTGACACTCGTTATGGACCATCTCAGCGGCTGCAACAATAGGTTCATCAACAAAGTAAATTCAGTAGTGTGATCGAAACTATATTGGTGCACCCCTTCAAATGGTCTTGGAATTTACTACATTTCTTGCGCCGCCCAAATGAAACTTTAATTTGTTGCTTTCTAGCCCATGAGCTGTCCAATTTTTTCGCTAATTTAATTTTTTTTACCCTTCTCTCAACACCAGCTACTACTCGCAACAGACATCAGTCACTGAGGCCAAAAAAATAACGATGACGCTAAAATTCGTTTTTGAAGGCCGCAACCAATCAAAATAAGTTATATCGGTTTGACAAAGGATGATGCTCATTACCGGCGCCAACTGACTCCACGCAAGCATGAACCCTGGCGCGGATTCTTTCATTCACGGTGACAAGTTTTGCTGCGCAACCACGCAAGCTGTGTCATGTTGACATGTGATGATAGGTGTGTGTGTGTTCCTATGGAAAAAATAAGATTGCGCCATAATGCATACATTGAAATTTTAACTCAAAAAAATATCTGTGGAATGCCAAACAAGTTCATTCATTGAAGGGGCCATCTCCATAGATTTCAAATGGATATCAACAACAAAGTAAATTCAGGGACTATGATCAAAACAATGTGGGGTCAGCCCTGAAAATTTTTCTCCGTTACAAGCATCATTGATCAACTGAATGCATGATTTTTTGTTTGCAACACCCACTGTGAGTGTGAATTGTTTGTTTTCAAGTCCATGATTTGGTTTTTTGAAGGTAAATTTATGGTTTTTGGCTTGATCTCGACACCAGTTGTATTCGCAACCGACACCAGATGCTCCGCAACTTGCTTACACGAAACCATGGGTTTTTTCGTGAAAAACGTCGTCGACTTGATCGGGAAACTAGCCTTGTCGAACGGACGGGTCCCAGACGGTCTCGGTTTGCTTCGGATTTAGTTCGGATTTAGTTCGGATTTGCTTCGGATTTGCTTCGGATTTGCTTCGGATTTACTTCGGATGTTGGTCAAATGGTCACAAGATAAAATGTCCAAGGTCGAGAAAATATACTAAGAAACAAGAAATCATAGACAAGAAGCATCGATGAGATAACCAATTGGTGACACAATGTGAATGTGGGAAGTCACATGACGGACGAACTTAGTAGTCTTTTTTTTTTGGGGGATAGTTCATTTTCAAGACATAGCAACAGGACGCGCGTCGCTGGGGACCGTGTCCAAACAATGGCCATGTTTTGCATCGACAGCGTCGAACAATTCTCATGGTACGACGTCAGAACTGTCTTGCGTTTGTCTGCTTGTTCCACGTTCTTTCGTGCCAGAACATGCTCGACGGAGAAGTTTCGACAAATCTGCAACAGTCGTCGCAAGGGCTCGTCCTTCGCTACACTGGTTCTCGCAGAAACCATTGATAAGATTCCTGTTCCAAATGACTATGTGTTATTTCAATCTGTTGACGCATCGAAAGTGAGACATGGCTTCAAAAGGGCTTTGCGGGTCTACGAAGCGCTGCAGAAAAACTGGTGTGTTGCATGCAATAAGACTCACAATTTATGGAGAGACGAAAGAACTGCTTTGGTTTATTGTGAATTTGGTGTCTGCTACAACTGCCTCTGGCAAGTTTTGCGCTTTCTAGAGGAAGACCAAGATTTTACGCACATGGTCTTGACGTATAAAGGTTTGGATGTGATGCAAAAATTTCTCATTTATTTTCACGCGCACAGTTTAGTGACTGGACACCCTCAAGATGTGGAAATCAAAGTTCTACCTGGGAACGCGCGTCTCTTGTGGATGCTAATGTATCATCCTGATTTAGTCACGCACTTGCATGAGCTGTAGCGACATGTTCTTGAGTTGTGTCAAACACTTCAGCAATTCATTGCGCGTGTCGTTGTGGACCGTGTAATGATCGTTTCGACTGCAATTGCTCTTGTCGGAAAAAAACGGATGCGTCGCGTTGCTGTCGCAAGTTGCCCCACATTACAATGCTTGCCTTGTAAGACTGTAGACAATGCTTGCCCGTGGTCTTTAATGAAATACTTCATTGATGATTTGATGAGTGAAATACCAATTTTCGAAGGCAGTGACATGATACATTCAGTTGTGACAACCCTAGCTTACACTAAGACCTCTCCAAGATTACGAAGAATGAAAGCTTGTGATACGAAACTCATAAATTACATCCATGACATCACAAAGTCATTCTGTTTCCAGACCCAAGAAACAGTTTGATTTGTTTCGTGACCCAGGACATGCGTTGCCTTGTCAAAAACCGCAACACAAGATCATTCTCCAGACAAGTTGCGCGCTCGTGATGTTTTGACCGCCATTCTATAGGCTCAAATGTTTTTTTTTCTATATGCACTTATAAGTTTTGGAAACTTCCGCCTCCGCCTCGTGCGGGAGCTACTTGTAGTGATCAATAGTTGGCAATTCTAATCTGAGTGTGCTTTGTGCAATGTTTGTCCTATGGTCATAAATGATGCAGTCAATGGATAATGCGTCATAGGTGCTGAATGGCTCGGCTTCATAATAGTCAAGCGCTGGTTCAGTCATCAATCATGTTTCATCGTGGCTAGGCCACCATGCAGACTAGTCAAACGTCGTCATTCATCAAGGGTTTATGACGGTTGGCCAGTGGGGAATCACTCGTGGCCCCAGGGTGAAGCGGGTGTCCCTCACAGGTGGCCCCTGCGACTTGGAGGACTTTCGCTTTCTCTTTCGTGTGGACATGCAGCTTGGCTGCGAGAATTCCTGGCAGTTTGCATCGCCAGTGGTTGACGAGATTTGATGAGGGTAAGTCATGGGGTTAGTGATCTTCATGCTGGTTTTCGGGTGGTTCAGTATGGGTTGATAATGGTTCAAATGGTTCATGGTGGCTCGTAGTGTTGGATAGTTACAAACAAAAGCGAAAAATCAGTCTTGAGAAGAGTCGTCAAATTTTGATGATTCCTCGCGAATTGCTGTCTGAGTATGAGTCTGCTACTGTTGGCAACTGGCCGAGGCCCAGGCTTCCTGGCCACGCCGCGCCAGCGGTTCCGG
>VSDK01009082.1:309026-345811 GCA_009767595.1 Symbiodinium kawagutii | reverse complement strand
ATCTGATATCATCATCATCATCATCATCATCATCATCATCATCATCATCATCATCATCATCATCATCATCATCATCATCATCATCATCAACAACCAATTCATGAACCCATCCACCACTAGAGCCGGAAACCATCCGCTTTAACCATGGCTTCCCACCCCCAAGCATTGGCACGGTCCAGGTACGTACCAGACCTCCTTCCCAAGTTGCAGTCGGAACCCGAGTGCATCTGTGGCGTCAGCTGCTTGTCGGCGATCCCATGGTGGTTCATCGAGGACGAGTCAGTGGTTACATGTGGCCACTGTGAGCCTAGTTGAGTGGTACCATTAAAGTAGTTTAGTGGTTACTTGTGGTAATTGTGAATTCATGGTAGCTTGATGATAGTGAATTGAGGGCCACTTCCTAGCTAGTCAATGGTGAGCAGTGGTGCCTTCAGTACAGGCTAGTGGTTCATTAATTGTGCACGGACGACAGTAGTGACTTGATGGTTACTTACGGTGGACTTAATGATTACTTGTGGCGGGGGCAGCTAGCAAGTATCATGGGCAATCTGATGATTGCTGCCTTCCAGGGTGATAGCACCTAGCAACAAGCTATATTCCAGCGAATTCTCAATGTTTTGGAATTTGTCTTCATAATTTTCATGTGGTGATCGAACCAGAGGGGGATGGAAAGTCGCATGTCCAGCGTCATATTGCCTATGATTGGTGGTGGTTGGGAGGGTGCTGAGGAGCGGGGGAGCCAGGACAGAAGCTACCAGGAGTGGTCTAATCAAGCGGTAGTATGGTTGTGGGTCATTGCCGCACAGCTTTCCAGAAGTAGTAACTAGTCATTCATTGAGCATCAATCAACCAGTACCTCACCATCATAGTCTACAGCGAATTCTCCAGGACTTGTCACCGCATGTCACAACATTTCACCACCAAGCAACCGTCCGAACCAGCCATGATACCCTTTCAGCACGCGTTTACCATGAAAATCAACCATGAACTAATCATTATAGCCAGTAATCAACCATCAATCCACCAACCATCAAACGAGCCATGAAATATCATGCGTTAAAAAACTCCCTCCACCCATGAAAATTCTACAACCAACTCATCCCAACTCGACCTTTTGATCCATCACCTCCATCCACATCCACGGCCTTGGCGCCGCCGTTGGAGGCTACGAGGAGATGCAGCTCAGGACGCAAGCGTGGCCGGGGGACCAGGGCTTCAACGTGCTGACGGACCGGCGTCCGGCCTTCATCCATGGCATCCCACAGACGCAGGCCCCGTGGGGCGGTTGAGAGCTCACAGGGGGGTTGCGCATGGTGGTTGAATGGATGGGGTTGGATGGTTGGAGGGTTGGAGGGTTGCATGGTTGGATGGTTGAACTGATGCCTGAAAAAATCATCAAACTATAATGGTTATGTTGCTTCAGGAACGGTTCAACTGATGGTTCGACGAATGGTAAAAGCTGCGTGGTGGTGGTTGGACTGATGGTTCGGCTGATGCTCAAACTGTTTAAACTGATGGTTGCGGCTGGTTTTATTGTGGTTAGTGATTGCTGGTGCTCAGACTTGGGCCAGGAGCTTGCAGCGCATTTTCACAGCACATCTTTACACGCATGGTATATTTGAAAATATTTGACTGATTAAGACTGGGTATTAATGAGTTTGGAGGTCAAATAGGACACGTCATGTGGGAGTAGAGTTGGATGAATGGTTCGTCAGGTGTTTGTACTGGATGGGAATCCGCGTGCTATTTAGCAACCTAACATGGCACACTATGAACAACTCCCATTTCCACCGCACCACTCTTCCCTGAGGAAATTTATTCTTCTGGCATTTGGAAGTTTGATGCCTTGCTGGCGAACATCAAGTGTCCCAACGAGGCGTGCATAGCAATTCCAGTGGCCAAGCATCAGCCGTTGTGAGAAGGAGAATCCCACATTCGAGCAAAGCCAGCCAGCTGTTGTTTTTCCGAGTGTTTGGGGGCCAGGATTCAGTTGGACCCTCGCGAAGACCTGTGAGGGTTAAGCATCTTCTTCAGCTCAGAGGTAACAATTCACCATCCCAGAAAATCTCAATCCGATTCAGTGCATTTCCACTCACCCTCAACCAACAAATCGGGCAAGAATCGGGGATACTATAGGTGATAGGTGAGGGCACCAACAGGTACTTCACAGGAAAAATGATCCACCTACATCCATCTACCTCTATATAGGTCACTTCATATGCAGCTGCGCTTGGTGATCCCAAGAAGCTGGGAACCCGCTCAAGGCCAACATGACCCCCGCGCTGGCACGGATTCGTCGCTTCGGGATCAATGGACCGCCTTTGGAAACTTGGAGCTGCAGTAGCCGCCACGGATTTCAATAGGAATCCGCCATAGAAATAGCTGGGTTTCCCAGGCTGGGCTTTTCCGGGGATTCCCAGGGATTTCGCAGGGCTTTCCAAGGGTTTCCTATGGGTTTCCTACTAGACACAGCAGGGGTGACTGAGGAGACGGGTTAACAGTGGCCAATAATCGTCTAGATTGATTAGTATTAGTACTGGATAAAATGAGATAGCAACCATCAACGGCAACCAGAAAGGAGTTTGCCCACAACATCCAGGCGGCTTTCAGGTTTGTTGGCATGCTCTCAACTTGACATCATCAAGACATGGATGAGGTGTGCGCTTAGTCCATGGGAGCAGCACTGCCGCCCCACCAGGACAATTCTCTCATGTGGTTCCGCCGGGTTGAGACGGCCTTCGGAGTGGAAGACATTGATCGCTTGTTGGCCAACGCGTCCAAGTCCTACAACAGCAGGTGGGGAGGGAAAGCTGAGCACAGCTTCAGCTGTGCGCCCATCGATAGTTGACCTCACAGATGCCTGAAGTCCACGGATCTTGGTGCCCCTCTTCTAGCAGAATTGATCAGACTGAGATCGGACCGAGACCTCCCACAATCCTCAGAGAAATGCTTAGGCTGGATAAACCTCAGACAGGTAGATCAAACATGATCAAAGTTCTGTGAGACATTGCCATGCCATGTCATGACTGGACGCCATTCGTGGGTGCAGTGGATCAATGTTTAATTCGTTTTCCCAGACGCGCGGATTGTTTCTTTTGTAGCTTCCCAGATGCGGCATGGAGGCGCTTGTAGTGGCCCACGTTCAGTGGATCAGGCTGAGGCTCCCTCTGGCAGCGGTGGTTTGGCCTTGGATCTAATTCAATTGGCCGGCCTGGCAGCTGGGGCATCCAGCGCTGCTTCTTCAACTGCCTATGCTGTGGATGCTGTGGTGAAGGAAGCCCTCTTGTTCTTCGCCATCATGCCCCAAGATGCCAACTTGGAAGCCCTTGGGAGACACAGGCAGCCTGGTGAAGAGGTCTTCCGTAGCTTTGGGCAGCAAGCGCACGCAGATGCGCGGGCAGCTGGGGAAGCATGCGCACTGGCACACCAACTAGTAGCTAGTGACAGCCGGGGAGGTGGAGCCCTTGGAGGTTCAGGCAACATTCTTCCAGCTGCTTTGGCTGCTGGGCGCGTGGCAAACCATGCAGACCGGACAGCGGCGACCGCAAGAGAAGGCGCTCAGCTTTGCATGGGAATCCTGGAAGATGCGGTTCAGGTGGGGGAAGGTCCGTGTGCACAGAGTAGGAAAGGGTTGGAATGTAAAGCACTAGGACCCCCCAAAATGAGCACAAGGGGTGCGTGATATGTAGGCGCCAGATGGCGCACAAAAGCAAACTAATTAAACACCAGTACACTGCTACCGAACAACTTAGTCTATGAACAAGCATTTTTGTGCGATTGTGGGCCTTCCCCAAAGAAAAGCACAACATCGACCTGTCAGGTGAATGCCAGTGCACTTGCTCGAGAGACAGCGAAGAGATGTGCTGAACAGGCACTCCACAGCATCGAAGCGGCCATCCGAGCTGAGCAACACAGTCGATCTTTGAAGGAGGTCCTTGCGCAAACTCTTAGTGTTGCCGAGCTGCAAGCGAGAGCCAGCGTTGGAAGTGCCAGCGTCCAATCCGAACTCAATGGATTGACAGCATCCAGCAGTAGGCCTCCACAAGCTCTGAGCAATGCTCGTTGGTGGCAGGACTTTCCAATCCAAGAGGTCAGTGCAGAGGCAAACATTGAGAAGCACTCGGCACAGGAGGTTTGCCAATTCTATGGCAGTTTGAGCCAGCACCTGGAGGCCGCAGCGCGGAAGTGCAGTTTGGTTGGAGATAGTCATGCATTTGAGGAAGATGCGCGTGCAATTGGCACGCTGGTTGAATGGAGATTCGCCAAGGCCGTTGCTTTGGGAGTCAATGAAGAAGAAGTTCTCGGTGATTCTGGGCTTTGGCATTTGGCATGCTGGCGTGCGCCTGTCGGGGAGGATTCGTCCAAGCTGCCACCAGAACTGCGAAAGCTTTTGAATCGCTGTGGTTCCAGCCTTGTGCTGGCGCTGAGGGCAGCCTTCTACACACCCCTTGACATGCAGGATGCATTTGCGCATGACAAGGTAGAACAGCTACCTTTCGGAGGCACATTTCAGCTGCCCCGGCGAGGGGTCGCTGCTGAGGATGGAGAGTTGGAAAGAGCTTGTGATGAGCTCGGTTGGATGCCTTCCAGCTATAGGGACAAGGGCATGACACTGAACGACTCTGCAGCAATAGCTGCTGCCCAGTCATGTATGGGCTCTTCTCAGGCTGATGGGGGAGATGACGACTGGAGCGTGGAGACTATCACCCTGCAGCAGCTGCACGCTCTCTCAAATCGAAGCCGGTCTTCCAAGACGCAAAGTAAACACAACTCCTTCGCTGAAAAGCCTCCTATAGCTCCCCCAGTGGCCCAAGTACCTGGGGATGAGGAAGATGTGCGGGCAATCTTGCAAGAGCTGCTAGGAGACTGGGAGCGAGCGCACCCTGACATCGGTCGTAGAGGTTTTGCTGAGGAGGCTTTGCTCAAGAAAGCTTCAGTGGCTGCACGTGTTCAACAGGTCATGCAACCAGCACCGGTGTCGGTGAGCCCTTGTGTGGGAAGACCACATCGATCCTTCAACCAATCTGGAACACGAATAAAGCAACCAACATTCGCAACTTCATCCCCTCCACTTGGACTTGGTGTTGATCTCCTCGAAGTTCGTGACAATGAGCCCGCCACGGTGTGTGCATCTTCTCCGGTGCACAAACTGGTGGAGCCCCCACACCTCCTCCAAAGGGCAGCCTTGGCTGCTGATGATGATGATCGGTACAACGAGGAGGGCGATGGACTGTGGCCTTTGGATACAGATCTGCCGGTGGATCGAAAGCTGCACTCCTTTGGGGAGTTTCATGTTGGCAGCAGGGGCAGCAGCTACCTACCTGGTAAGTTGCTACAGCGCTTGCCACGCACCTTCAACGAGAGCATGGAGAACATTGCTCAAGAACGCCGAGAGGAATATGGGATGCCAAGGGGCGTGACCGGCCTTGGGCGTGGCTTTCGAGATAGCTGGGCCCCACCCGAAAGGGTCAATGCTGATTGGCTCCTCAGCCATCGCTTGCCACGCACCTTCAATGGCAGTGGGAGCCAAGGTGATCGCTGTGGGAGTTCACCGGTACAGACACCTGCAGGGACCTTCATTGCCACCCCAACCTGGAGCGAGTCTGGTGAGTTTGCACCTCGCCGTGATGATCCTTCCAGTCCTCTCTATGTGCAGGCAACACCACAGAGATGGGGTGATCACTACCAGGACATGTCGCAGTCAGCACTTCCATGTCAGGGCGCCCACATGTACCATCCCGGATTCGGGCTTCTCGCGCCAGATCAAGCTGCTTTCCCTCAAATCTTCGGTTCCGGCAAGTGAGATGGCTGTATGTGAATTTTAAAAAAGCACTTGAGAGTTTCACAGCCCAGCCCTAGCATCACGTGAGCTATCTCACAACTGCCTGAATTTGCAGCTTGCGGTCAAAATGATGTTGGAGGCAACTGCATCCTAGCGATTGGCCACTGTCTTAGGCAAGTTGCTTGCCTATGATTTGCTTCGTGGTTTCATGTCGTGGTTTCTGACTTTGACATCGATATGTGCACGCGCAAGTCTCTCCATGCTTCAATATTGTTGCAATGCTCATGGGAAAGCTATTTTCGTAAGGGTGCATAAGCATCATCAACAGTCTTTGGCGACCATCAACATCCATCAACTATCACCAGCCACCAGTGAGCACCAATTTGTGACCATCATCAACCACCTTGACCACACGGGCCACGCCATATCCTTCAGCCTTGTAGTGGCCGCTTGCCATGAGGCGTGCCATCTTCCTGCTCCCCGTGCGCCGCACCAAGAACGGTCGCACTCGGCAGTTGGGTCTGACTTTGGAGGCCGGAGCAATGGGAGATGCAGGGGATCACTGACGCTTAACTAGATGCATTTAACATGATGCTAACAAGTGGCTGGAAGATTTGGGTTGTATTGGTACCATGTTGTAGCTGGTGTTGTGTCATGTTGTACCCCTCTTTTGGACTCTGGCTGTAGGAACTTTCGCCGTGTCGTTTGGATTTGCCGCTGCTCACTGGGCCACATGGAGAACCAGCGGAGAACTAGCTGCAGGGAGGCTGCGGTAGTTGGTAGCACTATCTGCTTTGGTTGTTCTAGTTGTGACATGTTGTAGTTGGTTGGTTTACTTTCACTTGGGTGCTTGGTTGTTTGGTTGTTGATGATCCTTGTTTGTGAACCTGCATGGCGAACCCCACCTTTCACTGGACTTTGCTATGGGTTTCTGACACTTTTCATGCGTCATAGATCATGAATGTATACGAGCACACACTTTCCGTACATCAATTAAATGGCTTCATGTTTTTATTTTGCATACCTACGGTGGCCTCTACGCAAGCGTGCATACATGTATACAGGCATACACACAAAGCATCACAAAGCAACATGCTCATGCGAGAGTGTAAAATAATGTAGTCGAAGGATGCTGTAGAGGTATTTTGCACAATTATTCATAAATCATAGTATATGCAACAGTGTGTCCACACAATGGACATTCGCAGATCACTGGCACACGTACCTGCAGGTACGCGCATGCACATGTCCTGCGTGTTCCCGAAGTTCAAGTTCGCAAGTTTTTGAGGCTCATTTTTCGACAGTCTATATACTTCTGGAAAAAAAGCATTTAGCATAGTGTTTGTCGCCATCTACTAACACAACACTCTTCGACATCAACCGCCCGATCTTGCATCAAATCCAATGACATTTGCTTACGATTAAAAACATGGGGTTGGGAAAGAACATACATGTACGTACGCATGCATGATGCATGCATATGTGCATACACAAGAGCCTTTATACACATGCATGTGCCTAAATGCACAGATTTTTATGGGAACATTGCATGCGCATTTCCATGCGTTTCACACGCCTATCACCACACCGTTGTGATTCATGTGTACGTTTGCGATTATTGCGGTTGCAGTTGCCCACTGACACACACACACACACACACCATGCAAAGCATGCAGATGCTGAGGACAGCGTCACCGAAATTGGTGCCCTAGCGGAGAAGCGCTTCCCATGCAAAAGCCATGAGATTCAGGCGACGGAGGGTGAGATGGAAAGGGAAGAAAATGACGGCTGCGACGGTGAATAGAACAATGGCTGTGCGCATTTTTTGTCAACTTTTCCTGTATTCATTTCGGGCCAAACCAAGCAGATTACAGCTGACTACAATCAGAATTGCTGTTGCATTGAAAAACGCAAGACTGTCAAGAGATGGATATGATTTGATGCATGCATAGTTCTGACATACCGATGCAACACACGGTCATGCTGCATATCCACCAGCATGTTTGCGCGAACGCGGGCATGTTCGGTATGTTTGCAGATGCCTGCAGATGCCTGCACACATCTGAGCCACTGCCCGGCGGTGATTTGGGTAGCTCACCGATGGGTTCAGATTGCTGTTGAACCCAGGGCCTGTGAGCTGTGTCAATCATGGATTGGAATCTCATCCAAGAAGCCACGGCTCTTTGCATATTCGTGCCTTTTGCAGGCGAACTCTGCGACACTGATCCTGTTTGGTGACGTTGGTTCTGGATGTTGGCTTCTTAACCGCCACAAGCCGTCAACGGTTTGGCAACTGCCAGTGCTACGTATCAACCATGGTCAGTCTGAAAATCGGCCATCATCAGCCAGCAATGAGCGCAACATCAGCGATCCTTTGCCCATCCTGTTACCATCACTCCACCTTCAGAAGGGAAGGTGTATCCCTAGTTGCCACTGTGATAATGGTTGAGCATTTTGCTTGGAAGGCTTCTAGCGGAGAAACCACCACCATCAGCCGTTCTGAGTTGACCCTGATCTCCCATCGCTCGTCAGCCTATTCTGAGGGGAATGATGAGTCAGCAGTTGCCACTTACCACGGAGCAACAGTTTAAGTCTGACTATTGATGAAGTGATGAACATCGTTTATATTTTCCGTATTCCTGTTGGTTACTATACCACATTCTGCCTCACCTTTGGCGCCATCCCGCGCTGATGAGCAATTACAATACGGATACTTTCTAACTAGTGTTGACCCATTTTTCTTCCCATGGTCCATGAATCAGTTGGTCACAAACCATATTAAACCACCAGCATTCTGCTGCACCCCATAGTTCATGATTCAGTTGAATTCAGGTGGTCGTTAACAGTACAGGGTTGGTTGGGAAAACCCCTATGAGACCCTTACTGTAACTGATAAACCACCAGTTCTAGAGTTCTAGAGCTTTCCATTCATTTCCGGGATAACCACGAGCCAGACCACCCGTTACTATCCAATTTGGTGCAGGGCATCAGCTGGTAGCATCCCCCGAATCCAGGGGGCGCATCGGCAAATGAGAAGCGTCATGGAACGAGTGCTGACAGCAGGACGGCAACAAGGACATTGCCTCTTGGGCCAAACGTAGAGAAGCCTTGGTTGGTGAAATTGGGTTGGGATTGCGTGGGTTGGTTTTGTCCGCTTGGTCATGCATGGCATGCTTGGTCTAGATATGTTTGGCGATCCAGCCTATCGAATCCCTGTCAATCAAATGTGTTTTAATGTTGACCAATCTTTTATGTGTGGTACATTGTTACTACAACGATTCATCGAGCCATTTGTAAATATATATCAACAATGCGACATGATGTTTCTCAAAATAGGGGTGCCCCCAGTTACCATCGGAGTTTACAAACCATTTTTAGTAGTAAGCCAGCCATAACTTGGGGGTCCCCCAGTTGTTTCGAAACACCTGCATAGTAACTGTTTATCCATTATTGTGATTGCCCCCTGTTACAGATTTACAATCATAATTCCCTATGAAACCATTAAGAGCCCCCAAAAATCGTCACTGAATTGTGCTTTAAATCTGCAGCTGCGCATGTTGTCTTCTTCTGCCGTGCCTTGAGGCGTCTCGGATTGGCGCACCACATACCCTGCCCGTGGCTCTGGGGGACCTGGTGGTACTTCCGGCAAGGATCCGAGCTGCACTGCCAACTGAGATAGCGAGTCATGACCCAAGCTATATAGTCATCATATCTTATCGTTGTTACGACCAATGATCAATGACTATGATTCATGATTATCATCAGTGATCAATTGTTATTCATGAATATCTTGATTACATAGTAGTTAGTGATCAATGAGTATCTTTTTTAATGACCAATAGTCAGCAATACCTTGTTATCAATGACTATCATGTGCGAATTGCAGCTCATGTCCTGTATGACCGAACTGACGCTCAAGCAGGTGTTTGAACAGCTTGTCGCAGGTAGCACGAACTCACTGGATCTTTGAATTGCAATGATTGCAATGAGATCCTTCGGGATGGAGATGTGCTGATTTGTTTGTCATCAACAGAGCAAGCGCGGGTCGTGGATGCCAGTCAGCAAGCTCTCAGATGAGATCAGTGGATTCTGTCGCGCTTACACACGGGCAGCATGTACCGCCTCAAGTTACGTCTAGTGCAAGGCACCACAGTCCTTCATGCGGGGCACCAGTGCTGCCTGACCACGGATCACCAAGTGTGGCCTACTGAATTGAAAGCCAGCTACGACTCTTGCAGCCCGAAGCGCGACTTTCACGGGCAACGACAAGTGCATCAGCACCGAAGGGGTTTCATGGGGCAGCTGCAAGCTGCTGGATTTCACGAATAAGATGGTTTGGCATCTCAGCAATGCCTCCCTCCCCAACTCCGAAGAAACCGTTGGAACTGTGTTTTTTTGCATTTTTTTTCACCATCACTGCTTGATCATTCACATGGCTCACGAAGGTGAATCATGGTTGATGATGGCAAGTGAGGTTGATGACGGCCCTGTCTTTATTGGAAATGCCTGTGCATGGCCCTCTGGCCAAAATGGGCTGCAGGAGTACGTCTGGGGAGAAGATCCAAACCAGAATCAGACCTATTCGCCCTACACCTCTGAGACGGATGGCCGTTTCCGGAAAGTTGGCATCTTGTCCCTTGGCAGTTGGCAGTTCGCTCAGTTGGAGTTCGTTCAATACATATTCGAAATATGACGTAAGTCGCCAGGATATATTGAATCATTTTCACCTGGAAAAGTATTGTTTTGAAGGGACATTCCAGGGATGGAATTGTGGTTTTCCCTTCATCAAGTGTTGTTTCTTTGCAGTGGTTTGCTCAGTGAGAGGTTAACCATCCTGGAGGCACAGATGCTCCGTGGAGTAACTTATTCAGTTGGCCAAAAATGGGGGAGAGGTTGCTGAAAAATGCCGAAAACCGTGCAATAGACCTACCAGGGTCAAGGTACAACCAGGACCTCAGCGGCATAACCTGGCACTGCTCAGGTTCTATCGTCGAGACTTCAGCACTCCGACCCTCGCGGAAGCTCGGCACGGCATGTGACAAGGTGGCACACCTAGGATCTTCCGGTGAAGGTGCTACAAAATTCTCGTGCCAGGCCCCCCTCAATTTTTATTGCAAAGGACGGTCCCAGAGCCAGGTGATGGTAGGATGGCTCGTCTCTATCACGTATCAGTGTATCAGTACATCATTGATTCGCTCAATGATAATGCAAAGAAATGGTGATTCGGTGATGCAATAGAAACGTGGAAGCACAGCACCCCCAGGGTAGCACCACACCGCGAGGACAAGATGCCTTGCTCCGTGTACCGCTGGCAACTTCGACTCCGAGCCCATAACATGCGAGAACGCGCCGTGTCCTACACAGCATCGGACGAAGCTGGGCATGACAGCGTTGAATGATGGTTATTTTGGTTGGTTGTTTCAAGCATTTGGTAACTTCCCTAGTATTAACAACTGGTTAGTTGGTTGGCATATATTTTTCATAGGGGTTGAAACCACCAACCGGTACGTGACACGTGATGGTTGATACTGTTGACCTTTATCTCCAACTGCCTTGGAAGAATCAAGTCACATTGTATCCATGTATCTTGCCATGCCATTTTGAGATTAATTCCGCTGATTGCTTGACCACATTTTTGGAATGGGTAGCTACCAGTCATGCATGTTGGCTTCCCCCAAAACACATTGAAACGACCAAGTGTCCCCAAGATTGTGGCAAAAGAATGGCTTTTCATCAGCCCACGTGGGATCCTGAAACTGAACATGTTTGAATTCAGCAGAAGAGGTGACCATGGCAACTCCAAGCTTCTTGGGCTCAGTGCCAGCCTATGACGTAGCCCTAACCTATCATGACCCATGCCATTTGAGGGAAGTTGTCGTGGTGAAGCTGGGGGCCAAACCCTGGGGCTGCGGCGCTGAGGAGGTGAACGGATGTTGGTCCATGATGGAGCACGCCTTTCAGTTCCAGACGGTGTCCGACACCGCTGAGTCGCAGAGCTGTACCAAGGATCCCGAAGACAACGAGCCTCAGCGGAACCCGTGGAGCGGCAGACCTGGTACCGGTGGAGGCCAGGAGAAATCCTGGAGATCAGCTGGCTGACCTCCATGATTCTCAAATAATGCTGTCAGGCTGCTGGTTTCAGCAGGTTTAAGCTATGCTTCAAAGGCCTGGGACGGTCGTAAGCCATGCGCTCGACTTGCGGCCCAAACTCTTGGGTTAACCGATTGTAGGCATGTCGGGGATTCTCCAAACAGGGGGCCCCCAAAATGGTTGGTGTATGAATCATAAACTATGGGATGATTTTTGGGGTCCCGTATTTTGAGAAACCACCATATAACCAAGCCAATGAGCCAGTGATAAGTTGCGGGCACTCAAAGAAGCTACATGAACTAAGCAGTAACCACATAACATCATTTAACTCACGAGGTTTGGTGTCATAACCTGGTGAGTGTGTTGGGTCAATCAATCATTCCAAATCAAGCTATTGGCTGAAGAACAGGTCCAATCGATTATAGGAACAAATGCAACAAGAATCAAATCGTTTGATGTTGTGGAATCAAGGACGGGGAATCCATGTCCACCATCAATCCATTTGCCATCATTCCTTGATCATTGCAGGCATCCTGTATCATTATCCATTACACTCCTGGAAACAAACATAGACCCTCCCAAATAGGTATTGGAAGATCAATTTTTAATTGGGACATCCTTTTGGTGGGGTCTATGTCAGTTTCCCGGAGGGATATTACAACCAGTAATCAATATCGATGTTTCTCGATATAGGGGTACCACCACATCATCCAACTCATTTAGCATTCATAATTTTTCGTGGTAGACCAACCATGATGGTTCAATCCATGAATAGTTAATCATTATCAATTGTCAATCAGCCACTATTAGTCGATCAATGATAGTCTTAGGTGATTGTCAATTAATGCAACCAGTGTATGATAAACCAACCGCCATCCACCATGCACCACCTGAGGCCTTTTTCTTCGACCCCTGCTGCAATTTGCAGAGACTACGCCAGCAATGTTGTGCTACTCGCCGTTGTTCAGAGTGCCGGCGTCATTTTTGGAGTCCCTGGGTGCTACCTTCACCATCCTTAAGCATTCCTAGCCATCTCGAGCTAACCCGAACCATTCTCAACCATACTTCAGCATTCGCATCCTTCACCATACCATTTTGAACCATCCACCCTTACCGTACCCCACATCTATTGATCATCTTTAGCCATTCTTCATGGGGCCGATGCATCCCAAAGGGAGCTATGACCGGTGACATCACTGAGGCCTTTTGCTCATTACCGCTGCCGAATGATAGCGTTTCTTGTGAGGGTTTCTGTTCAAATTCATGGTGCGGAATTGCAATACTTATGCAATATAATTACCTGGTTGCCCATTCATGGTACAACTTAGTTGTCTCTTTACCCGCATGAAAATTGCTGTTTCTTTGCCATGCAAGTTTTGCACGAAAAATGCTGAAAGCACCCAGATTCGGTGCTGAGACGTCGCCCGTTGCACTGAAAACTTTAGGGGATGCTCGTTTGAGATTGCTTCATGATGGTCAGGAATCAAGCGGATGGTCATTTGATTGGTTATAGTTTTCAGTACTGGTCAATATAGGGGTCCATGTTGGTCAAAGACAGTGCTTCAGGTTAATCGCTGATGGTGGTTATTCATCATGATTAAAAACACTTGTAGATCATAACCTGTTTGATAAGATTACTGGTGGCTTACAATTGTTCACCGCGGTTCACCGATGTTAATATTGAGTGAAGTATGTAAGAACTAGTTTCATGGTGGGTAAGATTTTAAGTTGGTTGATCACATCAAGAACGATTCCCAATGGTTAATAGTGGTGTAAAAAAGAGCAACTTGCACAGAATCCACTGTCATAGTGCAAGAAACCAATTTCCTTCAGATCCTTCCCTGTCCCAATGCGATGCTGAGGCAAAGACTCTCAATGTCGTCCAAAAGCCTGTGTTGGCTTCGATCCATGGACAGGTGTCTGGGGGAAATGGGCAGGGGAATCTGCAGAATCCACCATTCCTTTGCACCAGGATCCTCAGACCCAAGGCCCCCAGTTTCTTTGTTGTGCAGTCCTACACTAGGTGGGACGCCCCATTGAGTTGACTTCTGTTATACCCAGGGTAACTACAAGGTACGGATAAATGACATATTGACCAACTACCAGGGGCCCCTGCCTTGCACAGATGGGGATGGGCCTAGCCAAGATTTCTTGGCTTTAAAGTAGATGGTAGGTGTGGATTCATGCTGGCGCAGATGCGCAGACATATTGATCAGTTACATATTTGTGCAGTCCGAGCTTGTTTGGAACATGTTTTTGCTTGACGTGGAGCAAACCTTTAGCAGCCCTTGAATAATATATTATGTATGTTACTGTATGTCGCAAATCTGCGCACATGCACACGTACCAAAAAACTGAACTATTTTGCATGCACGGGCATGCCTAAGCACATATAACCACCTCCGTTGGGTAATATAGTTTGATCATACATAGACAGAGTTATTTAAAGAGATACGAGGATAACCATCATTTGAGCAGCTTACCCACCACTAATGATCGTCAATCAACCCTTAACCAGCCATTGATTAACCACTAATCACCCATGGCCCATCGAAACTAGCCAATCTCACCAACACTTAGCCGATGGATCAACCACTATGCATTACTCACGAACCATCCAAATTATTAATCAACCACCATCCACCCAGGACCCGCCCAGGACCCAACCCACAGGAACCACTACACCCCACCCCTCCTTGCGCCACGGGCGGCGCCTCCCTGCAGTCCTTGGCCCAGTGCCGCCGCGACCGCACGGGCGGCTTCGTCAAGGCGGCGCTGAGCGCGGCGCTGGCGTGGCAGAGGCGCCTGCGGGAGCCCAGTGGGACGCAGATCGGGTGGAAGCCCCTCCTTGCGCCACGGGCGGCGCCTCCCTGCAGTCCTTGGCCCAGTGCCGCCGCGACCGCACGGGCGGCTTCGTCAAGGCGGCGCTGAGCGCGGCGCTGGCGTGGCAGAGGCGCCTGCGGGAGCCCAGTGGGACGCAGATCGGGTGGAAGACCCTGGCGCTGCAGGAGATCCGCGGCAGGGACGGCGGGTGGGGGGCTGGTGGGGATGGGGGCGGGTGGCGCCAGGGCGGGGATGGTGGGTGAGATGGTTGAAGGATGCTGAGGGATGCCTGATTTTCGACGAGGAAAGCAGTTTTTGGAGTGGCTGGGGGTTGCAAGCCAGGGCTGACCGGAGAGATTATGTTGGTAACATATGGTGCTGAAATGATGCGTGTTGTGTGGATTAGTTGCTGGCTAGATTTGGCTAGTACATACTGATGGTTGATGGGTAGTACTGACGGTAAATGAATAATGGATATCAAATGGCTGTTGGGCTGTCGGGACATTGTTGGATGTTTTGTTGGAGATGTTTGGATCGATCACGGTTTGCCTGCCAAAAAGGGTAGTTGTTGACTCCTAGGTGATCGTGCCCCTGAAGGAGCAAGCGAACGCAGCCATGTGGCGTTCCATTGAGCAGTGCCACGTGGACGTCATGGGTCGCTTTGACCGAGAGCAGGGGCAGCACCTTGGACGATACCATGGGATGCAATGGGATGGACAGGTTGGCAATGAGGGCGAACCATGGGATGCAGTTCGAACCATGGGATGCGGATGGTGAATTTTTGGGTAACTTATATGCTTAGTGTATCACTTATAATTAATGATTGATCATGATTGATTGTATGATTATGTGCCTCTTTCTCCTGTTTGGCGGAGGCCCGGAATGTACATCTAGGATATATGATATATGATGATGTTTGTGTACAATCATTGCTTTGCATTATCATCTAAATTGGGTTAACTGGGTAGGGGAACATCCAAAAAGGAGAAAGGACATCCAAACGAATTGGCATTGCCGTTGGTGAACAGGAACCAAGAAGCTAGCAATGGCTAATGGTTTACCCAAATCTCGGATACTGGTTGATTTGGTAGGATCTGACCTCCACAAGGTACGTCGGTTTGCCTTGCCTGGTGGATGCGGATTGCTTCACCAAGTGCCGCAAGCCGGCCTTGGCCAGTTTGCAGGCGCGGTGGTCTGAGTGGGTGAGGCTTTGGCTATGGAGCTTGAAATCATCTACGTGTTGACTTGTTTTCACATTTACAATTATTTATGTGCTTTCTGAGGGAGATGAAGTGTGTTTTTCAACATTTGCAATGTAAACATCATATATGAATTTGTTGCTTCCACCATTGCCATTCTTTTGATTCCCCACAAAGTAGATTCAGGCTTTGAGGACATGGATGGACATGGATGGACGTGGGTCATCATGGGTCAGCATGGGTCATCATCCAGCACGGGAATCCCTGTGAACCAACGAGCTTGGCACATCACGGACCACACCACCGCTCCCTGGCGCTTCCAGGCGAAGGTGGCCCTGAAGGACGGAGCCGCCGAGCCCAAGACGCGGTGGGTCCCTTGTTTTTCACGATTTTTGCCATAAGAACTCCATTGTTTCACTCAGGGATTTTGTCTTCCAGAATGGATCAGCTGTTTTTTCGAATGGTGGTGGAATCTTGTGGGCTCCTGGGGTATGCATTATATACATTGTTTTGCAACTACGGATGTTAATATAGTCAGCCTAATAAATTTTATTTGTTTAACCTTTTGGCTATCAAAAGCGTGTTTATTTCAGCTGCAGAACACTAGAGATGTTTACATGTCGATCTTTTCGGCTGTTCTTCGGCTGTTCGCAGGAGAACAGTCAGCTGAAGACCTTGGTCTTGGGTCGTTGCACTGTACCCAGCGACAGATCCTTGGTGGTGACCACGGTGGATGCCAGGTGGTGGTAGAACCGTTGTGCCACAATCATTGGTTGACGATTAGGGCCTAGGTTTGTATTAGGTTAATTGGTGGTACAATCATACTTGGGATATGTGGGAATATAGCTTGTTGACATAGTCCGTCAAGAATGGTAGATGGATACTTATAATTCCCAAGCTGGTTAACAATGATTTTTTGGTGATCAAAAATGATTATACGGGTGCACAGTGGTGTGTTGGTGGACCATGGCTGATGCCAGCAGGGTTGATACAACTGCGATCGTGGGGTTGGCCATGGTGGATACTTGAATATGCAGGTGAGACTGGTTCCCGACGATATAACCACGGTAAATAGGAGGATCAGGTGGGTGACTTAAACCTAAGCCATGGTTGACAATGGTTGGTCGTACTGGCGTACTGGTTGGCCTGAACCATCTACAACTGCATAGTAATGTTCATGATATGTTCATTTCGGTTGGCTAAAAGTGAGCAACAATGTTTGATGTGCGTTGATCATGGCTGAATCACACCAGTGGAACAACGGTTGATACATGTTGATACTGAACATAGCCAGGTTGGTGCCCAAACCATCGAGGCACCATTTTCAACTTGGGGGTACGCTGTAGGAGTCGAAAAAAAGTCAAGTGGTCGCGCAGGAGGCTGGCATCGACTGGCTTCAGGTAATGTTTCATCCACAATGTTTTTAAAGAACTTACTAGGGTCATCAGAGACGAGCACGCTGTTAGTGGTGAAGCAATTGATATATTTGGAAGTTCCAAGTTAAGAATGCATCAGAATGCCCCATTGTGGTCATTGCCGGGATCACCAGGGGTTCAGGCAGCTGAACTCCGCCATCTCACCATTGGTTGAAGATCCCTGGCATCGGTGCCTTGCAGCTGAGGTCGACACGTGTACCTGGTTCGGTGTTTGTCGCGGCGTTTGGGTGACTCGGACGACGGCGTGCAGGTCGCACAAGCTAAGGAAGTTCCTGGCGTCCTCACGCACATTCACGCGTATTTCTGGCATGATGAAACTTGTGAGGGTTTAAACTATGTGAATTATCGTGAACTTTCTTCTTAATGTGTGAATATGTTTATAATTAAGTATTGTTAGATGGTGTGTTCATAATTTACTAAAAGCAGTAATGGCAGTAATTATAAGCTTTGGCCACAGACTAGCATCCGCATCATGCAGGTATGAACTGGTTTACGGTGGATCCCTGTGTTCTGTTCTGTTTTGGCTGCAGCAGGTAGCAAACCTACATCGCTTTGGCATGTGTGATTCAGTTGATGCAGGGCCCACATGATGCAGAAGTTTTAAAGAGTCCACTCCAGGTCATAGCAGCTATAGCATGTCATGGCCTTGGTCGGGGGGTCATGGTAGTTTTTCCCTCCCTTGTGTAGATAGGTACGGCTTCCCCCCAGCACAAGAAACCACCGAAGACTTCAGCTCTAGAGGTTGGCACCCTTGGAAAACAAGCGCAGGGTTCCACAAGAACAGCTGCTATGCAACCCAAAAGGCCTTATCAAGGGGGTACCGGTGGCATTGATCCTGTGCCAAAATCATGAGCTCCAAATGACTTCCCAATAAGTCTAGAGAACTAATGCTTCCTCTAGGCCGTTTGCTTGTGTTTGCTTGTTTCCCAAGTCGTCCCATTTCAGTAAGTGGTTGACACCGATCGGGACAATTGCAGGGTGATGATTAAAGAATCAGATTTCGCTTGCCGGAGATCATGCCCCCTTGAACATGACGGAAGCCGTAACAATAAAACGTTGATGAATTCGATCATCGAGACAAACTGGAGAACCAATTCTGAGCTCATCCAACTACGAATCCTTTCACTCCAATTCGAGTGGATGAATTCCAGCTGAGCTTCCATTATGTTCCATCAACGTTCCATTTCGCTTCCGAACGATGGAACAACTGGTGCTCAGCTGGCAAAAACCGAAAAACAAAAATGAGTTTTTTCGTTTCATCCCCAACGAGAAAAGTGCTTATCCACTAGATGAACCGAAAGAACTCGAGATCATACTGGAGATAAGCCGATTTTTTTTGCAAAACTGACAACTGGAGATAAACCAGTTTAACCATAGAATAACCATAAATAACGTTAATGAGTGAGTGCCAGTAAACCATTATTTATTGTCAGTAAACTATTTTTACAGTAAATGAGATATTTTCACCAACATTTTTGGCTCAGCTGCTCCGAGGCAAGGAGGTGGTGGAGCTGCTGGCCTCGGAGCTGTCCTTGGATCCTCGCAGCCGCGATGAGACCTCGGTGCTCACGGCGCTCACGGAGCCGCGGCAGGGCGGGGGGGCAACGTTGGAGGGCCATGGGTGGCACCGCGACGGCTGGTGGATGTTGGGTGGTTGGTTGGTAGGTTGATTGGTAGGTTGGTTGGTAGGTTGGTTGGTAGGTTGGTTGGTTGATTGATGGGTTGGTTGATTTGTTGGTTGATGAATTGGGTGAAAGTCTAAGGTACTTAAATGTATTTAAGAGCCAACAATCATGATTAGATGTGCGAGAATTGGTGATAATTGCGGAGGATGTTATTCTAACCAGCGTTGGTTGGATAAGCAACGATGGGGATATACTGGCTCTTGCTTGATGTGTGTCCTCAAAGTTGTGTTTGTTGGCTAGTTGGTTGCTGGTTGGTCAGTTTGCGGTCGCTTTCGTTGGCTATTGCCTGGTTGGTCCGCCTGTCGGTCGATTGTGCTGATGGATGATGTTTTGTTTCACATTTTTGGAAGCAGGACCTGTCATACTTTTTGAATGTAAATTGTCCGTGTCATTTCTATTTGGACTTCATGTTCAACGCTATTGTTCTATGCTGTACATGCTGTATTGCAGTACCATTTGCCTTTGCAAAGGGGAGCATTCATACCGGTCCCTTTGGGATTGAAACTCTGTGAAATTGAGTGACCATTGTGCAAAGTTTCCCAACAAACCACACCATATGCAGTCATTCAGGTGCTGTGCCTTGTTGAAGATAAAGATGGAGAAGAAGATGACGATACAGACCCATCTCAACAAGAACTTGTTCCAAACCTGTTCAGTGATAAGGGTTTCTTTGATACGCAAGTCCACGGCTGACAAAGCTGTCGCATATATTTCATCAGTTGAGCTCAGGGAAACTCTTTGTACAGATAAGTGCTTCCGAACGAAGATTCAGGAAGGAACAGGAGGTCCGATGTTGGCAGGAATTGCAACGGTCTTGGTCATAGCTCAGGACAAAACAACCTCCACGTTTGTGTGCGTCGGGCCCCATGCTACACCTGGGGTTCAGGCGCGCCAATGGGCAAAGCTGCGTCCTTGTGGTGTGTTGTGCGAGGCTGCGTGTTTGGTACACGTGCATGATACCGGGGTCCTGTCCACGTATCAGCGAGCCATTCGTTTATCCACGGGAGATTTATGGTCAACAAACACCATTGGTTCATCATGGTTTCTCCTTGTGCGTGGTGAAAATCGTGAAGTCAATCATGGTCATAGTCCATCACCACACTTTCGGTGCCATTTTTGTATTGATCACCTGACGGGTGATGGTCTTTTCCCAAGCTGACCACCGCCACAGGTGACGCAGGAGGAGTGTTTGAAGGCCCAAGGCTGCAACTGGCACCATGAAATCAGGAGCCACAGGGGGCTGGGCCATGGGGAGCTGCTGCACAGCTATGAGGTTTTGGCGTCCCTGTGAAAGGTTTGGGTGTTCCAAGGGGTTGGAGTTTGAAGATGAGGATTTTTCGGATTAAATAGGGTACATAGCATTCATTTGCATCAACTGGCCAGAAGTATCATCGAATTGTCAATTTGGCTTTGCTGCTGCTTTCACGCTGAGCTCGATGGTTGTTTGGGTATGCCATTTGGAGCGGCGCACGAGCCCACACAATTCCCAATTGCATCGATTTCCAGTGATAGAAATGATGCGCTAAGGTTGCTTTGACTCTTTTTGGTTCCGATTCCCTTTCCTCAAAGGTAGGTCCTGAGGCATTTCCAGATTGATTGCTCACCTCAGCAAATCGGCTCACACGGGAAGCAGCTGCAGCAAGGACTCGGGACGAATGTATTGCAGATCAATTCCAGAACAACATGTTACTCGTCAGAAGCTGTTTGGAGTGATCCTTCCTGGCCTTGAAGCTGGAACTGTGGTGTTGAAAGTGGTGTTTACCCAACCTTACCGCAGCTGATAGTCAATGGCTCAAACAACCACGAAGCGATTCGAGACTTCCCCGTGATTGCGAAACCGTGAGCATGGGAAACATCTGCGATTGCTGCGAGGCCAACGAACAGGAGGAGTCCATCGATGCTCCGAAAACCGGTGGCGTCGATGGCAAAGCTGTCGCTGAGCAGAAGATTGCTGCAAATCGTGCTGGTACCGTCACACTGAAAGTTGCGATGCCGCGGCTCATGCAGGCAGCACGTCCTGGTGCAGGCTCACCGCCACCACAGGTGGTTGGGGAGGCACTGAAAGCCACCAATGCCGCGCCAACTGCTGAGAATGTGAGAACTTCACAGATTGCCCTTGGAGATTCTACTCCACAGGCTGCAATGCCGACAGTGGGCACGAAGCAGAAGCGTTATGTAATGGACTTGACGTTCTACTGCAAGGCCCAGCAAGTGTTGGACAGAAAGCCTGCGCGCAAGGAATATCAGCGGCTGATGCGTCGTCGTCAGGAAGAAGCTGAGCAATTTGAATGACAACCCTGCAGCAGCGGCCAAAAAAATCCTTTCCCCGGCAAAATTCAACAGTAAATATCTTACATAACAAGGCTTCCTGGGGGTGGTAAAACCATAGGAGTGCCTGAGTATTTGCGTATTGCAAGTAAACGATGCGTAACGATGACCAGTTAGTTTGTTTATAAAATTGAGACGGGTCCAAAACCAGCAATGCTGGGGCAAGTGGTTGTTTGCAATCACCCAATTTTTCAGGCCAGATTGGGATTTATTTGGATGCAAACGCGGAATTTTCTTTGACAGGGATGCTTTAAATTTTGATCCGTTTGAACAGGGTTGTTTGCACAGGCAGAGCGAGGGAGAGAGAGATCGTCTATGCCTAGAAGTTGTTGTTCGAACGATCACATGCCCTTGTTTGCAGATAGTTGTTTCATGTTAGACCGGAGGCAGGTCCACGTGAAAAAACCACCCGCAGGTAAACTACAAGTAGCTGGTGATGTACTCCTAACAATGGGTGGCTTAAAAATTCAAATGTCGATCTCCCATTCGGCGCCGCCAGCGTTGCCACAAAGATCATTTCTCTTCGTTGGATTTCACCCGGACTTGGGGGGCCTTCCATGCTGGTAGTACCCGAGCAAGGAAGTAATCCTGGTGAAGCTGATGCTTCCAGGGCAGTCCTAACTTTGAGCACACATTCATTTTTGCAGAGAGAACATGAGATAAACTGGCGCAGGGTGATTTACATGAACCCGTGACATTCCCGAGGTTCTGTGGCTGTCAAGAAGGCATGTGCCCGTACCTGTCCTGCAATGATGTTGCGGACGCATTGGCTTGGCCTGGCTTGGCCTTGGGGAGGTGCAGGATTTGATTTCCAAAGTCGTGGGCAAAAGGTTCAGCCGACTGATCCTGGTCCAAAGACTAGTGCGCTGCATGTCATAGTGATTTGAAATCGCAGTATGCATCTCCTAGGCCATCTACATTTACATTGCATCTATAGATTATAGATCCCTAAAACATGATGATCCCAACTATCAATGATGATCCCAACTACAGGCACTTGACTATCTGCTGCCTCATTTGGGCTAATCGCTTTAAAACGTTGCAAATACCATAATATCAAGCTCCACTTCGGGAAAGCATATTTGGAAACCACTTCCAAAAACAACATGGTTTTTGAGCATGACCATCTTGATAGCCAAATACCATTGGAATTCACATGTTAATTACTCAGGCAACCCCTGGGACAACCAATCATCATGTTAGTTTGGCATTAAATATGTTTTTTTTGTTTTCTTGCCATTTGCCAATGTTGAGTGAGTCGTTTGATCACTGGCCCGCCGGGCAAATCGCAGGCAAATTCCCAATGTATCAATGATCCCTATAAACATAATAAGTGATACAACTATCAATGACGATCCCAACTATCAACGATGATCTCTAAACATAAGTGATACACAGTAATATTCTAAGTGTTAGTCTCCCACTGTAAGTCTTTCGCCTGCAACCGCAACGATTCCGTTGCACCGGATCACCGGATCTTCAGCAGATCCTAAGACTTGGCGGGTGGGGCCCTCCTTGCAGACCATGCCGCCAAGCAGTGCCATGGTGAGATCACTATGCATCTTTGCATGTGCACATGGCTGACATGGCTATACCTATATATGTATATATACTTATATTATATTGCTATACTTATGTACTTATACTGTTATTTTTCATGATCTGTTAGGCGATTTGGCTACAACTTGTTACAATTCTTGCGAAAATTTGATCGATTTTATGTTTGCAAATCATTGGTGGCTGCAGAGTGTTAGGCAGCAGAGTCGCCGAGCGGGCTGCATCACTGGCCAAGTGTATACGGACTATTGCAGCGAAGCGCGGGAGATGCTGAGACCACTGGAACTTGTGCCCAGGCTCAGCAGGTGGAGGTTGTGTGATTGGTTTAGGTTCTTTTTATAGTTTACTCAGTTTTGTTTATAAATAATTTACTCAATCATTCATAGCACATGCTTGCTTTCGTCTCGCTTCCCAGACTGGCTGGGGCAGGGTGACCTGAAAGCAACGGAGAGAGAGAGGAAGATTGATACTCGTAGCACATCATAGCATATACAGTATACAGTGTCCCTGTTGATGATGTTTATTTGAGCGTGTTTGTGTAAAGTACGCCTTCATTGGCGTGAAAGCTTGAACATAGCTCGTCGCCGCTGGTTTGTGGAGTCATGTTGGGTGGGAGATGCTGCTGGGCACGGCAGCCTCAATCTTCCGTCGTACTACCCTGATATCAGCAGCTTTCGTGCCACATCATGAGGACCCTTGAACTTCAAAGAAATTTTGCAATAGGTAGATTAACTACCACAATGTAACTGACCATGCAAATGGCATAAACGAGGGTCATTCAAGGGATCAGGGACGATCAGGGAACAATACTGTAGCATGGTGATATCCATATTATCCAAGTTCCAACCTTACATAGAATGACCAAAAATGACCGGAATCCTAGCATCTTACTGTACGTTGGTGTTGGATCAATGGATGTTCACCCAAAAAAGAAGTTGGGTATGGCATGCCATGGCGGGCCTCACCAGTGGGTTCAGCATCCAACTTTGGAGTTTTTGATGATTGGCTTGGCTCGGCTTGGCTCGGCTTGGCTGTCTTCTGGTTGAGATGTGGGATGATGTGGGCAACTCCAATCTGTCCTCACATGGTTGGCCTTGAGCCCCGGTCCCTGCAGGACGGGCATTCAGCCACCAGGGCACTACAGGACCCCAATGGGCCCCAATCGGCCCCTGACACTTGCACAGCCAAGGCATGCGCTATCATTGCGACCACGGCGCAGGAGTTCAAGAGGTGTAGAGATTTGGCCGATGCGTATCTCGCTCAAGCTGGCGGGAATGGGGGGGTTAGTGATCTGAGGTGAATGTGGTTATGTGAACAAAGCATCCAGATTTTGGTGCTAGGAAGCAACGGCTATCTCTGGTAATTGAAGGTTGTTGGAGTGCCCATTGTTGCCATCACCGATTTACCTTCTGTAACCAGTAACATCCACTGACCTTTCTTGGAGGGTCTGAGCATAGAGAGAAGTGTAGAGATATGTCTTTCTGCATACGCCCATCCTCCACCACCATCGAGTCCTGGATCTCCCAATTTTCTCGCATCTTTCGGCGTCCATTGCCTCCGAGGCACGGCTTCATGCGACTCAGCGGCGTTGCTGTCCTGGGGTCCAGACATGTCTCTATTCCGCGTCAAGGCCGTAGCAGTTCCAAGGGAAATCATGGGGTGATGACTGATATGACCGATTCATCATGGTTCATAGTGGCTATAATCATGGATATCATGATCAGTTGAGGTGAATGATGGTTGATAATGGCTACAATCATGGTTAATTAAGGTTAGTACTGTAATGATGGTTGATTAGCGGTAGTCAACGATGGTTGATCAGATAGTTTGTGGTTGACGCGTGATGCTTACTGTAAATCCTGCAGTGATTGGAATGGATCATCTTTTGCCAATGATTCTCGACATTATTGTAATGACAACAAGTTGAGCAGTTACATTAGCTACGATTAAACCGCATTGTCAATGAGGCCTTCACCAATGTATTGATGAAAGAATGCAGATACGCATTCATACCTGCAATTGTTTGTTGTGAGATGTCCTGCATGTTCATTTTATCTTGCGGTTGCGATCGTGATCATACAAACCATTCTTGACCACGTTGGTATTTCAACCAATCGCACCACGATGCCATGTGTACAGCTAAGGTACAGATGGTGCATCGGCTTGCCATGCAATCCGCGTGATGTCTACTTCCTGGCAGATGCTCTTCCAAACGGGGTGCTGGGTGGGGTCAGAGGGGTTTCTGGCGAGGATCTCTCCCTCGTGGGTTCTCCCTGATTCTTTTCCACAGCATCACCTTTGGTTCACAGCACCGTCCAAGTTTCCGTAGAGGTATAGCATGGTGTAGCTTTCTACAGCACCATGCGGGGAAGCCAGAGGTCAGAAAAAGGCACTGCCAGAGACCAGATGGATGTTCCACAACACGGGGTAATCAACAAATGAAGGATCTAAAAGTGTCTAAAAGTTCTGATTTCCCAAAAGTGAACCAGCCATCAGTTTGTGGAATGCATGGGGGCACCCATGTGGACATAAATTCATTTGCTACACAGTGGCACCAAACCTGAAGGCTTGAGCCGGGCAACCGTTATTTAACGATTTGTAAAACCAATTTTCGAAGTGCAGGCTGAGCAAGATTTTCACTTGCCCACGAATCAGCAAAGGTCTCTCTAGATAATCCACCATAGCACCTACTAATCATTGTAACCTCAACTAATTACTATTAGCCTGGTCAGTATCAACCATGACTTTCTCACTCTTCACCAGATGAACCCCCTGGTTTTTGCGCTTAGATCGTTTGAGGATGAACGGTGCAACGACAACATGCGCCGAGAATTCCAAGCTTGTTACGACTCCTGCGCAACTCTGCAGCAGCGGGTTGGCCCATGGCACCCCTCACTAAAACGCCAGGCATGCAAAACTCAGAAGGCTATGGGTCAATATTAATCAACCAACCAATGGGGGATTTCCACCAACAATAAGAAGGGAAACAATGGTTAATGGTGGGGAACCAGGGGTACGGGGTTTTGACCCACTGCCATAAGAGAACTGTACACTTAGAACTTGCAGAGACTACTTGTTGGAACTACCTTTTTGAAGGACCCACGTGCAATGAACAAATTGGACATACCGAGCATTGGAAGCCGATGTCTTCTTTCGCCGTTCGTGGTTGCGGTGACGAGGTAATGCCGAGTGGGCCGAATCCAGATATCACCGTGAGGGAAGTGTGCTTCCACGAGCCCCCTTGCTGCAGCTGCTGATCGATTGGAAGGCAGGTTTTTAGATGGTTTCAGGGTATGTTTTAGTGTATTTTTAGATGTTTTTTAGATGGTTTTTGTTTTTGTGTTTTTGCTGGAAGCAATCAATTTAGGCAAAATCATTCATGTTTTGTATAGCCGATTTGCGAATGGACATGGCACTAACGCATGCAGACCGCTATGATGGCAATCCATACAGATCGCGATTGGAACTGATAGAATGGTTTAGTCGGATTCTAGGGGCTGCTTCAACCGCAGCCAGCATCGATTGCTCCAGAAGTGAGCGGTTGAAATGACCATCTACTGGTGTAGCTTCGAAATGCCCGGCTCCCTGGTTCTTTGTCCCTTTCCTGTGACTAAAGTTTGAGGAGAACACGGCTAGTTCTTGGGTCGAATGCCAACCGCTTGGAACGTAGTGGGCTTTTAGTGGCTTTGCAATGCCTAGGGATGCCATGACATCAAGGCAGCCCTGACACTATGAGCAAGACAATGGCTGCCCCCTTGGTGGTGATCCCCATGGATGTTTCCTGCAACGGAACGCTGAAGCAACCTCTATAATTCACAGCTGCATTGGATGTTGCAGCATAATGCTGGGCTTTTCACATGCCTTTTCCTAAGTCTTTGGCAACCAATCACCAGAAGACCAGGTGGGGGTTGACCACCAAGCAACAACCAGAGGCACGCGCTACGGATGCGTTGAAAGGAGCTCCTTCTGACGTGTCAGCTGCGTGCGCTCTTCCTGAGGCTTTTTGAGAATGAGACTGATCAGGACTGCTACTTGAAACCTGGAGATACTCGGGCCGCTTGGCACGGGCGGCTCAGGTGGCAGCTGGTTTCTCCAAGCCTTTGATTGGTTGTCCATACCTGATGTCCTCATGGCTGGTTCGGGGTAACCCCTGCCCCATGTAAATTGCATTTACATGATGTGTATGTTATATGGATTATCGATCACATGTGGTTCGTCGGGTGGATGTTCACAGGGTTGCGGAGGATCGCGCGGCTCGCGTCTGCACTTTTTGTGACAGCAGAGAAGCTGTCCCCGCAGGTGACTTCTTATGTGTATGGACCCGCGGTGCCAGAAACTTCATATGCGATCTGACAACGACTTCGTGAAACTCTGTGAGTGAGTCGTCATTTTCAGAAACAACGTTTAACAGATCTGATCATTGTTTCAAACTTTGAAATGAGAGTATGATCAGATTATGATGTCTTTCTGTTTTCAGAAACTGTTTTCAGTTTGATGTTGATCAGAAGGCCCAAAGTCCCATTTGCAAAGCACGCATTTTCTCAGCTCTGTATGAAATGCTTAACCAGACCAACACCGGCAACGAGTGTCGAAGTCATTGAGCCATCATTCACATTGGTTGAGCACCACTGAATCAAGGTTGGCCGTTGAAAAGATTGAACCATGGTGCCTTGAACCACGGTAGTAAGCACCAACAAACCATGGTGAACCACCAACATGTCATGGTAAACCACCAGTGAACCAAGCTTACCAGCGAACCGTGAAACCGACCTGTTGTGACCTAGTGTTCGATGGTTTCAAACATTTGCTCCTAGTGGGCAAACCCTCTGGACGCCCAGGAGAATAGGCGAACAAATGGTTGGTTCGTTGGTTGGTTGGTTCATAATTTTTCATGACGGGGCGGTTCAACCACCAACAAGTTATTTCTCACATAGTGGAGCAGCCGGTATAAGCCATTGATGATCATGGCTTCATTCGATTTGTGGTACCAGCGAATAGCTATAGCGGCTCTGAACCATGACATCCATGACCATGGCTCATACCCCGGTGGCTCCATAGTTCACTCCATTGAAGCTGCTCAGGTTCACTCACCAGCCATTGGTTCAGCGGAGCGGCTCGGTGGCTCAGGTTCACTACAGTCCCCCCGTTGGAGCGGAGAACATCCAGGAGAACTGGGCGGCTTCCTTGACCTTGGAGCTGCCCATCACGCGCAGGCCACCGTGCTGTTCCTGGGGGGGGATCGTCGAGTGGGTGAGGTGGGATAAGATGTGGTGAGTATATGGTGAATATCATGGTTAGTATAGGGTTAGTACATGGTTAATATGTGGTTGATTTATGTTGATGTTGGGGGTTCAGAATGGAGGATTTTAGGGGTTGATCATGGGGGCTAAGAATCAACAATAATGGTCGAACAAGTACTGGTTGGATGTGGTTGGTGGTTTGATTCGCATTCTTTGTTTTCCTCATTTGGAATGGCTGGTTGATTGAAACCACCAAACAGAGGAGCAAGTGCCAAAAGGTATGTCTGCTTGCTGTTGCAAGGGAACCATGGTCCGATAGTCGCGAATCTATTCAACAACGATTTGCGGTCGATCAACCCCGGACGCACGGATCCAACAACTATTGTTTTAGTGTTTATGGTATTTTGTGGTTTTCATTCCAAGATTTTTATATGTGTTTATGATTGGTATGCGCTTATGATTCACATGTATCCAACGGCCATTGTTTAACCACTGTAAGGGGGTTGATTTAAGATCTACCAGAGAGGATCAGTCATTGTTTCAATGGTGGTGGCCCGCAGTGACAAAAAGAGGCTCCAGTCATTGGTACAGTGGTACGTTTCCAGACATGTGTCTCATGTCCGGACGTGGCAGCAACCCCGCCCCCAGCCGGACGATGGGAGGCCAAGATATTGCTCCATCAGATTCTGGACTCTCGGCAGCTGCGTGTTGAGCCGGAAGTGATGCCGTCCTCGTTGCAGTTTGGAATGTTTACCCAGCTGGTGGCCCAGCTGTTTGATAATGATGCTCAGTAATTGATTGATTGATTGATTGATTTATCAACAGACGAGATTTTGTTGAAATGCGGCTGCGGGCTATCAAACATAACTTAACTTTTGTCATGAGTGAGTTCATCATCAAGGAGCCACATCACTACTCGGAGCCTTGTAGATTCTCATGGATGGTGAAACTGATGGTTAGCTGATAGCTCATGGCTGATGGTATGATCAACAGATACCTTTTGAGAACTTCAAATTTTGTCGTCAAGGCCCTAGTTATTGAAGGCTTCCCCGGCGAGGCTGATGCCTCCAATAATGAATTGATCATCAAGTGCAGCTTCTTGAACGTGACTCATAGACAGCCATTGGTATTGCAGCATCAACATTGATAACCTGCAATCAAATGCCATCACTAAGCATCATCAGGAACCATCCATGATAAATCATTAATTAACAACAATCTGCAACCCCCCTGGAAGCCCTGGCAAAAAAAACACAATCTGCTAGTCAGAACTATTAACCCACATAATTTCTCAGATTTTTCTCACCAACCGAACTCATTGAACTTTCCATAACTTTCCCAGGCAAGAGCTGGAGCAGTCCAAGCCGCCTCGGTCCTTGAGCTCCGAGCGCGCGCGACTGCTGTACCGCTTACAGCGGGAGGCCGAGGCGGCGGAACTGGAGCTGCTTGGAACGATGGGAAGGGAGGCCAGGAGCTGGTGATGGGTCACGGGTGGTGAGGCCAGGAGCTACCAGGAGGCATCCCCGCACCTGCCAAGGGCCTTTCAAGGGGGGGGGAAGCCATTTGGAGCGACCAGGAGGGTTCGTTCACCAAATGCGAGGATGGTTGACGGGTGGTTTTTCATTGAAGGTGGTTGGTGATGGTGTTGATGATGAGTTGGCTGATGCTGGTGGTTTTAGTTGATGTCGTTTGGTTGATGCTTAGGATAGAATTCATGGTTCAAGTGATGGTTGAATTGATGGATACTTAATCGTTGGCGATAGTTGGTGTTGATCGCTTCAATGATGTGAGCAATGAGGATTTAGCATTGGAATCATTAGTCATCATTTTAAACGATTGCATCACACTTGTTGTGGGGTCTTGTTAGCGACTTATGAAAGACCATGTTGAGCGGGTGATGAATGCCACGTCTTGAACAACGATCAGAACATGATCAAACATGGGCAACGGTAGTGCTTTGATAGCTCTGCAGTTGGATGCAATGGGTTTGTCACACGTTCTGCTGCTTATGCGACTTTTGATTTGAGGATACAAAGCATGACGTAATGATACAACAAAACTGTTGACTATTCCTCAAGTTGGGATGTCGACCATTTATGTTCTAACCAATGGTCGTTGACCATACATGTTTGGTAAGAACCACATGAATGTTGATCCAGCCTGCGAACCCAGCCAGTGTGTGGCAGGAACGACAAGGATCCACCTGGTTCCAGTCCCATGCCGCAGCTGGTGGTCCTGGTGGGTCCCTAGCAGCTGGTCACCCCGGCGGCCTCCCGCCGATCCGAGGTTGCGCCGGACGGAAGGCCAGCGCCGCGAAGATGAGGTCTTCTCCACGCAGGACGGGCCGGACGGGTGGCATCCTCCAGATACCTGGCCAGCGCGGGAGTCCGCACTGCAACCGATGCTGGTTGAACCCTCAGGGGTTTCATCCAACAAGAAGGATCAACAGTTGTTGTAGTGGTATCCAATTTCGGGGAGGCAAGATCTTCTGAATTCGCGTTTTTGTACTCCTTCCCAAACTTGGATTGTGACTGAAAGCTGCCCGTTCTATTGCTTGATGCCACCATTTGTCGGCAATCTGCATGAAGGTTGCCCACCCCCCTCCTTCAAGCACGATCATACGGGTCATACGGTTTGAATGAGGCTCCTCCCCAATCCTCCACTGGCGGAAGGTCGCGAGGGCTGGCGGTCCAGCGTGTAGTACACCTCTAATCTTGACCCAAATCAGTGTAGATGGCCTACATCAATGGCATATTATGGAAATGCACAGGCTGCCAGTCATTGGTTTTAGTATGTTATATAGTAGTTACATTTGGCAGGCTCTCCACAAGTGGTTTCACAACCAGCTCTGTGTCCCACCCTTCACCGATCACAAAAGGTTGACCGCGATGTATAGCAGAGATGGCAGCAGCCATACAACGATGCTTTGCATAGAATGATCAACCACCATGGGCCGTTACAGTCAACCGAGTCATCGGCCGTGCCGGTTTCAACCACCATAAACCACTTTTGGTGAATCTTAGCAAGATGACAGCAATTGCATCATCAACCGTTTGTTTTACCATCATGAAACAATAACTATTCTTAACCATCACTTTTACCATCGTCAACGTTCGTTACTATATGGCCATGAACTATTTTGCCATCATTAACAATATTGGTGGTTTTTCAATATAGGGGTACCATGGGGTACCCAAATCATCCATTATTCACCAGTGATAGGAATTTTGGGGCTCCCGACTTTGAGAAACCACCATATGGTGGTTTCTCAAAATAGGGGTACCCCCAAATCATCCATTAATAGTCATTTATAGTAATAAACCAGCTATTTTTGGGGCTCCCTGCTTTGAGAAACCACCACATCGCTACAAGTCGCAATCCCCTATTTTTCCAGGAGCCGGAGCGCTACTTCGGCTGCGACATGGGACCACTGCCCTTGACGGCGGAGAGCAGCCAGGCGTGTCGGGCCAAGACGGAGTACCTTTGCTGCTTCTCTCCCGCGTCGTGGCAGCACCTTTCAGGGAAAGTTGACTGAGTTGGGGGATGTTGTTGGGGGTTTAGGTGAGTTGGACCTTTTCAGCCTAGGGGATGTTGGAGGTTTGAGTCAATTGGTCATGAGATGTTAGAGTCGTTCGGGTTTCTTGGTTCATGAGGTGTTGATCTGATAGTTGTCTTGTTTGAGAATTCATCAGGGGAATCCCTAAGATCTAGGAGGCAAAAGAAATGCAAAAGCTTGTACCGCCTCAGTGGCCTGTTTGTGTTGATTTTTCACTTCTAAGCAGTGAAGTTGGCAGGATTGCGGGTTCCCTTGGTTGGTGCACCCAAGGGTATCGCCAATGGAACGACTAAGGACAACTGCCTCGTGGCTATGGATCAAAACCATGTACCCCAGCACCATCACTGCCCATATTTGCCCATCAATTGTATATTCCCTATTGTTGGCTAAGATTACCCATAGCCAGGTATCACCCGCCCAGCTTTCCAGAGGAACAGCGCAAGCTGAGAGGGATCAGCGCACGATGCTCAGGACAACCTGACCAGCGGCTCCTGTGAGTTCTGTTCGGAAGCAAACACGACGTCCTGCACCTTGGTCTGCGTGCAACTGGCTGCGGGAGTGGAGCCAGGGCGATCCATCCCTTCACAGGGGCTAGGAGCGACCAGGAGCGAACCAAATGGCAGGCACCAAACCCATCTGAGGCAAAACCATCATGTCCACCCTTGCGTTGACTTGTAGCCAGCCTTTGAGACCGCTAAGCCCGAGAGAGGGAGACCTTCGCCAGCTGATTTGTTGGTTGCGCTCAGGTTCGACTCCCAAGAGAGAGTGATAGAAATCATCCCGGCCCCAGCTATGTTGGGCCTGCCACACTTGGCACCGGGCAGAAATGAATCAATGGCTCTAGGGGATCATCATGCGCTCCAGTTGCAGTTTTGGATGGGTAAGGGTAATTACTTGCTGGTTTTCAGCCCAACGCCATGAGTATTTGTTCGATGATCAAGGATTAGACATCATTCGAAACTGTTAATGATCATAGGATCATCGATTATCAACCATTTCTATCCATCACCAACAGCTAGCGATTAATTTGCCAACTGTTCATTATCAACGGTATTCAGCATGATTGAGTAGGCCATGATTTCTTGTGAGCCGTCAAAGAATTGTCAGTCAATGATTCGGCGTTGATGCAACATTCTCAACCATTGCCCATCATGTACCGACCATGATTGACCGTTACCTGCCCAGTGCGAAGCACTCACCAACCATAAGCTGCCATGACGCATTAAATAAGAATTATTTCAAGTAACCATCAAGTCACCAGCAATGCACCGTTATTCAATCATCGATCATTCATCGGCCATCAACCCACCATGAAGCATCCATTGACCAGCCATCATTGACCAACCATCGGCCCACCATTGGCCAACCACGAATCCCTTCTGAAACCTAAGCTCCTCACCCAGCCGTGGCTGCTCCGTCCACACGCCATGGCTGCTTAAGCCACGGCGAAGCAGGTGCCATCGGACAGAAACTCATGGCGCTTTGGGCACCGAACCTTCAGATCCTCGGTTCCGCAATCCGTGGGGAAGCCCCCTAACTTCAAGGCCTTAAACGGTGGATGATGGTGCACACTGGTGGGTACTGGTGAATCATGGTTGGTTCTTGACCACCAAGATTCATGGGTGAGTAGTAAGTGAATGCCAAAAACATGACGATTTATGGCTGGTGGCTAGTGATGGATATAACTATAACTTGATGAATTGGCGAGTCAGAATGTTTGGTCAGAGATGGTTCGGAAATGGTTTAGAAAGGACAATCACTGTTTGTTCTCAACGGCTACTGCTGGTGAATTACCCTAGTATGCAATGAATGGTTGATACTGGTTATCATTGGTTACTGGTAGGGTCTGAAAGGTCAGTCAAGGGCTGACCATGGACAATCAATGGTATGTTATGGCGATTCTATGGTTGATCATGGTTTCACAATGCTCAGCACATGTCTATCCGGGATTGATTCTAGTTCAGAATGGATGACATGTTGGTATCAGCAGTTATCGATTGTGAGTACTGCCCCTGCAAAATGCTCATGCCAACACCCAGGGATTGTTAATAGCCGTGACCAAGAAGAACGGATGCACCAGGAACAGCCATCACTTCGGAATATCCTCTTCAGACCCTAAAACATGGTGTTCCCACGTGTTCCCTATCCACATGGTTATGGGGACATGAGGCGTCAGTGTGTCCAAGGATTGAACTGGGAGCGCATTATCTACCAGGAAAATGTTCAGTGTCAGCCATATGGCCGTTGATCATGGTCAATAATCTTAAGTCCTGAAGGACGGTTCGTTGATGGTTTTTAAATATATAGACATTGTGAATCCATGTGAATATGAGGTTTACAATCATTTCGCACCACGGATATTTCCTAGGAAAAGTTCTGGCACTCTCTTTGAAAGTGCGCGTGCAGACAGCAAATGCACAAGATTCCAGTCATTTCCCTAAAAGTCTACAAGTCTATTTGTTCGACTCATATTGGATAAGTATTTCAAATCATATCAACCTGTTTGCCTATATAGATGATAGATGCGTATCTAGATGTATCAAGGCACTTAGGCATGTAGTCCTTAGGTCATTTTTCCAACCCACATTGCCATGACACTGATCAAGGATCTACGCTGCCACCCTGGCCGAAGACTTGGGATCTGACTTAGCACGAGTGGATTGGGAGGAAGCCGCGCCGGTTTCGAAACTGCGTTGCAAGTCACGGAAGGGTAGTGGTTGATGATCGTGGTTCATAATAGATCCAGGTGTTTATTATGGTTCTTAATGGCTGAAAATGGTTGGTAATGACTCATTCAACAATAGGGGAAAATCACCAACGGTGATGATGGTGAGTAGTTAATGGCAGAACCAGATCTCACTGAAATACCATCTGTTTATTCACAACTAGATGGTGATTTACCAGCAAAGCTAGTGGGTGCATTGATTGCCGGATCTTCCAGTAATACGGGTTTCGGCTTTGCAATGCCCTCCAGTGATTCAAAATGTTTACTCCCCAACTGACCTGGAAGTGGAAAATCCACCATTTATAGGTGGTTTGCCTTTAGACATTGCAATTTTCAGCTTCCAGATTAGATTACTTTCCCAGCAATTGGTTGGCCTTTTCAAGCGCCAAGGAAACCAATTGATGGGTGGTTTTGTGCATGTTGACCGGGCTGGATCCGATGCCGTCAAGTTTCTCCAAAAGCCATGGCAAAACATCACTACTATTCTCACCCTTCTTATTACTAACACTATGCTTTTTTTCAACCATGATCAAGGGTCATTTAACCATCATTGATTGAACCCTCATGATTTAGATATGAGTCTTAGTCAAACAAATTCATCCACCATCACTGCACGCCCATGACGGAGCATCAACCATCAACCATCACTGCCATCACCACCCGTGGCGCGGCACCCACGGCAGGACGGCGATATCTACTACCGCCAGGTGCCCTGGTCCTGGTTACGCACGTCGTTTAACGGAGAGGGATGCCACCCGATCAACGAGGGATGCGCCGCGCATAGCCAGTGCCCGTTTCGCAGCTATTGCTTCAGCGCCTTGGCCGCGAACGCGGAGGCGAGCTGGGTCAAGGCTTTAACCCACCAAGAACTAAGCTGGTTGGTCAATAATCCGGGGATGATGACTAACAATTATAGGGGCATTATAGGTGATATATATTAGCTATGGGTCAATATTAACCAAGATAATGGGGGATGACAACCAGTGATGATAGGGAAAACAATGGTAAATGATGGGGAACCAGGGGTACTGGATTTTCAGCCACAGTATATATCCTGGCTGATGGTTTGATTCACATTTTATTTGTCCTAGTAATTATTGGCAAATGGTTGGCTGACAGGGTTCAAACCACCAACCAGTATCAGAAATGGTTGGCTTTGTATTCGGGGATGGTGTCTTTTTTTATGCCGGGAAACTATTGGATATGCTATGGCTAACGGTTAACTACGGTTTACCATGTGGTTGAAAGTGGGGATTATGTTGGGGTTAAGACTAGGGGGGGTAATGACCAACCACAATGGTCAAAGGATTAAGCAGCTATTATAGTTGGTGGTTTGATGGTTTGATTGTAATTTCTTTCAGCTCCGAATACTTGGGATAGTTGGTGGATTAGCGAGCATAATTTTGGGATAGCGAAACTCACCGCCAACTAGAAAAGCAATGGTGATCGGGTCAAGCCCCAAAATCTCAGGGCAGTAGAGAAAAATCTCAAGAGCTTGGTACCTAGTTTGAGGGCTATTGGGGGGATGTGAACAGCCAAGGCGACACGGGCCCTTAGCCCACAGCCACGCTGTGTTTATGGATGTTCATGGGTTGTTATTGAACTAGATCGATCCTTGTTAACAGGTACGTGTGAACAATTTGTTGTTTATCATTTGCGCTACCTATTGACAAGGGATTGTGCGGGTGACGTCAGTTGTGTTTTTCTATATGTCCACTTTTTGGATGCTTGTGCGTGCATATCCGCTTTTGATGTTTACAGGAGACAATCTGGTACCTGCAAGTGAACTACTGTCTCGAGATGCACGTTAAGTTGCATATGTTTGGTCTTTGGACGAGCGAGACACTGGATTTGGCAAGCCATTGCGGGCCCCCGAGGCTGTGAGACTTGTGCTCTGGCCTATGGCGGGACTCTTGGCACAACAGCTGAAAAAGTTCAGCATGAACCAACTCATCATGATTAATAAATGACTGTTGAATACTGTTGATAATTGATAATAGTTAATTAATTAAGTTGTTATGTAATGAGATCCAGCTTTTAGTAAACCACCATGGTTGCCCATAAACAGCTAGTGATTTACCATATGCCCCATACCAACCGACATTTGATTTCCCCTGGCATGGCTAGTGTTTGGTAGTAGTCATCATGCAAGGCCATGCAGGGCAAGCGCCTGGATAGATTGGGTAGTCGGATTGGAGCAGATCCCAGGTTGGAGTATTCTGCATTTCCAGATTGAAAAAACAGGAGAGGTCTTCAATTCCCCATCATTTCTCCCGTATTGTCGGCTATTATCCCCTGCCGTTTGTTAACCAAGTTGCCATTCCTATCCGCCCAGTAAGCACCTGGGATCAGCGTACTTGGTCA
>VSDK01009082.1:273085-309007 GCA_009767595.1 Symbiodinium kawagutii | reverse complement strand
CCCACTCACCGTGGCGGCGGCTGTGGAAAAATCGACGCGTGCGTGCGGCTACAAGATAGCAACTTGACTCAAGGATGGCGGTTGATTTCTTAGTTGATTCGTGGCATGGCTCTGGTGGAGTTGATTCATTTAGTTGATCTCCCCTGAAGCTTCTGGGCGGGCTGTTGACTATCCATTACTGGCAGTGCTTTGGGGAAAGCTGATGGTTGAGCACTGAGCCTCCTGGTTGATTAACAGGCTGCTATACCCCCCAAGGAACTGATGGTGCCATATTGACCCTTAACAAAGGGCTTATTGCTTTGCTGCTTATTCGTTACTGGGGGTAACAGGGGTGACCTCCAGCTTAGCCATTCCGAGCTTTCAATGCCTGAAAGCTCTAAGCGCACCGCGCTACCGAAGGTTGCTCAGATTAGTGATCATTCTACTCAGCAGTCCGTGAGTAGAGGTGGCTGTAGGATGCTGTAGGCAACAATGGTTTGATTTCACTCCAGAACAAGTCATTGCAATAGCATTTGAAATATTTGGAAGAACCAGATGAGTATTCCTGGAAGCGATGCCGAAGCAACGGCATGTCTAACATGGGTGCAGAAATTAGGGGAGGCAGCATGGCTCATAGACAAATCGAGCACCAATGCTCTACCCGACTTCGACGTTGGTTATATCCTCTACTAATCTGTCTGTACCATTATCGCTCTTATCAGTGGTTGCTTGAGTTGCCGGCAGTGCCACTACAAATGGGACAGCAATAAGTTCTTTGCTGCCTTGGAGCTCAATCATCGACGCTGCTAGGCATTGATGGCGTTTGCCCGACGGAGGGCTTGACATTCTGTCCTTGCAAGGAGGAGTGGAGCGTCATTGAGCAGCACCGGGACTGGCTATTGGTGATGTTTCTGTCCTGACATTCCATGTTGCGAAGGAATCACAAATCTGGCCAAAAAGAATCCTGAAGACGACAACTCTTCAGAAACAAGATTACAGAAAAATAAGCCACAGTTCCCTGTGAATCATATGAGTGATGTGATTGCCCATTCGGTTGTTGGGTGCTTTGGAGGCAGCACTTAGGAGTTCCATGACACTTGGGCACGGTTCTAAGTCTCATACCCGATTTGAAGGAAGCAACATGTTTTTGACATATCAATGTATTCAATAGTGTCTTTGCATCTCTATATATACATGTTGGTCTCCATTCTTTCTTTCCATGTTCTCAACTACCTCATTGCGGGCGAGTGATCGGACTCGCTCGGACATGGTCCCCATGTCTTTTTCTTTGCTCCTTCAACTTGGCGTGCTGTGAGTGTCCAAAGGCTCCGTGGGGACCAGCCGCGGACCACCCTTGGCCAAGGTGAGATATCAATATCCTGGAGCACCCACAGAAGAAAGCATCAATGGTTGCTGCTTGGCGGGACGAAGCTCACAGAGCATCACAGAGCCGGGTGGAAGCCTTACACAACTTTTTTAGATAACTGCGGCGTTGTTGTGGACTGGATGCTTATGGTTGATTATATCATTTAATACCGTTTAAAATGCTCATGATTGTTTATTAATTGGGTTATAATAGGTTTTCTTATTTAGAACTTAGGCAAGTAAGTGAATACCAATAGTCCCAAGCCGGACTTGCTTGTTGGCAAACTCCGTACAGCTCAGGTAAGCATTGAGAGTGCAGAGTACTTGCTATTTTCAGGACGCCACAGGAATCCGTGTGAACCCACTCATTGAAGCAACACTTGATATTGGTTGAAGATTGTTCTTTGTTGATGATCAAGATTTATTGGTTGATGATAGTAAGTGATGGTCAACGATGCTGAGTGATGGTCGATATCGTTGGTTGGCGACGGTTGGTAGGCAATGAGTTGTCCTTTCTGTGCGGTCGTTCCTGTGGTGGAACTCAGGTTACTTTGACAGATCTTCCAATAGCCGCTGGTGTGACACTTGGGCGGAAGCAACGATGGCACATGTAGAACGTGTATACCCTGGGATTTCGCAGATGTTTTTCATGGCCTTTAGGGATTTCCCAGTTTCACTAGCTTTCAAGCAGCAACTGCTTGTTTTGAGCGGTTTCGCTCTTAACTTTTGTTGTTTGCAAGAACCATTGTTTAGTAAGGGGCTTCGATCTACCAAAAGAACCCGCAGTTGTTTGAATGGTATTGAATGGTGGTTGGAACTAAGGGCGAATGTGTGTTTACATATGGCAATACGTCTTTGTCCTGTTGCAAGTGCACTCGATAGTTCCACAATGGATGGTCCCAATCTACAGTATTGAGTCTAATGAAATGGTGACTGACCCTGCTGATGGTGTCCGAACAGGCATGCAGTCAATATCAGTCAATGCAGTTGTGCCAGCTTGCGGACAGTGACTTTGGAAGCGACTTGAGCTTAGGAAGTGGATGCCTCCTACTACAACACTGGATGCCTCCTGGCTGAATCAGTTGGGAGTGGCCATCAAGGTGCACCTGGAGGATCCCAACCAGGGCGACACAGCTGGAGGTTAGAGCTACACCAACTCAACACGTTTCCACCTGATCGTTTCTTCAGGGGTCAGGGCATACCCAGTGGATGCGAGTTGCACGGCTCCAGTCCAGCCCACTGAGGCAACTTGCAGCGGATCATCGGAAACGATCGCTTCATCTTCTGGCAAAGTTGCCGGCCGAAAACCTGCGACCATTGCGACTCGGATTCGAGTGGTGATGGGTAGTGCAGGGCTCATTGAGCTGTGACAACGAATCAATAAAAACATTGGTGGCCATGATGATGCTTGCAACGAGGAGCTGGCATGTACATTGGTACATATTGGTATGGTTGACTATTTCTACTGATTTGTGGCATCTTGTGGCATTGGGTGGCTATGAATCGGAAGAATTGATGGCGCTCACAGCCCTGGTGGCATGGCCATGGCCCACCCCACCAAGCACCAGCAGTGCCTAGGCAACTGCGACTGCAGCAGCAAATGCCAAGCCTTTGACGTGCTGCCTGTGGAAGGGCGCCTGCCTGCGGAGGTGTGGAGATCCAGCACCTTAGTGGTTGAGGTGAGGGATGCTTCATGGTTGGTCAGTGATGGTTGGTACACTGGTTGGTACATGTTGATGCTGATTGGTACTAAGACTTGATGATGATGATGATGATGATGATGAGGAGGATGATGGTGATGAGGAGGAGGAGGATGGTGATGAGGAGGAGGAGGATGATGATGATGATTCACGTTTTTTGTGAAGAACCTTCGGTCATTGGTCATGATGGGCAGTCCTTTTTGAATGCTGGTCCATGATGGTTAGCAAATGATGGAGAAGGATGGCTCAGGATGCAACAGATCATGGTTGCTGATGATGCCTAATGATGGTCAACGATGGTTGAATTGATGTCCAACTAACATGTGCAAATCATGGCTCATATCAGGGACTTGATGGTTGATCATGGGCAAAAGGCAAATCGTGAAGATGAGTAATAAGAGGCGACACTGCTTCATGATGGCTAGAGTTTCATGATTATTGTTGATGGTTAAGGTGGTGAACAACCAACTAGATCAGCTAGTTAATGTTGACTGCTACACATAGTGGTTTATGTATCATGCCCGAAGGGAGGTCCATAATTACTAATAATTTAGAATAACATAACACAAACATTGCCAACAAAACTTATGACCCCCCAAAATACGAATGAAACACCTGAACTCGTTTCTGTTTGGCAGGTGACGTTGGGTCAGCTGGATGCCTTTTTAGATGATCGTTTCAAGCTTTGGGCCGGAGCGACTTGGAGTTGATCTGAGGGTATCTCAGTTGTGGGCCTCTGGTGTTTGGCAAAGGGGCATCGCGGTTGCAGGTTTGAATTGTCAGTGGGCATTGCCAGAGATATCAGAGATCCCGGAAAAAAAAACGAGAACTGGAGAATTATGCATGTAGGCAGCTGACAATGAAGGGTTTGCCTAGCCCCTCAGGGTCTACGTTTAACTGCCATTGACAGATGACATGGACTCGTGCGGGGCAATTGGCTTCACTCTCTTCACCCAACAGAAACCCTCACAAGCGACTGATTCACATGGGGATCTACTGCTTTTTGGGATAATAGAAGCGAAGCCTCCTGGAAATGGAGTCCGGAAATTTTGGGGATGATAGAGCGCAACAGTGATTTTTGGATTGCAATTTCCAAAGCGCAGCTGTGAAGGTGGACAGCAATGTTTTTTCCCACAGCCTTGCGCTAGCAGCAGCACTTCCCTTGAGTGTCCACAACAAAGCGAATGTTCGGAGGTGATTTTCCAAGTACTTCAATGGGCGCAGGTGTGCTGTTTTGCTTTATTGGTATCTGGGCCTTTGGTTTAAGACGGTCCGCAATCTGAGACATCACTCAAACACTCAGCCGAGATGACTAGAGGGAATTCCATTCACCGTGGATGGGCTGCGGTTCTTCTGTTTCATGACATGGAAACCCAGATAAAGGCCTCCATTCATCACCAGTTCACCCTTTTTTCTCAACCTTCCCTGCCTTTATTGGACTAGATGCACCTGCCCAGTTCAGAGGTCATTGCACCCAACTGCACGGTGGGGAGCTCTGCTCGGATCCGCGACGTGTGCGAGTTCTGCGTGGCGTGCTGCAACGACTTCTGCCCCGCGGATGCAGAGATCAATCGGTGAAGCCGGGGGAAATCTGCCATGAACAGTTGCCAAGACTGGTTGGTGGTTCAAATGTGGTTGATGTTCAACCGGGCTTAGGATGATGATGATGATGATGATGATGATGATGATGATGATGATGATGATGATGATGATGATGATGATGATGACGATGACGATGACGATGACGATGACGATGACGATGAGGATGATGACGATGACGATGACGATGACGATGACGATGACGATGACGATGATGAGGATGATGATGATGATTATTCTAAATGTTTCAAATGACTATCTATCTTCGGGATGGGTTAGTTGTAAGCACCAGGTGAACAAAGGCGATTACCTTTGAGTCATGAAGGGATGGCCCTCAACCCAGCTTGGGAGCTCAGAAGTTGTGCGCCAAAAGCTCTACGAAGATTGGGAATGAATGCCCAGTTTTGCCAGCGTTAGCCAAGGCTAGTACAGGCGCGTAACCATCACCCATCATCATATTAGCCATCAATTCACCACCCCCAAAAATCTTGGTGGCTCAGAAAATCTTGGTGGCAATCTTTGAGCCACAGCCACCACCGAGCTGTTTGGTGTTCTGATGCGAAACGCTGGTGGCGGTCGCAACTTTCCCAGGCAATCAGAAGGCCAAGAACGACGGTGGTTTTGATGCTCAGCCAGGATGGTTGCAGGGCCAGCCATGTCCAACACTGGGCTCCAGTAACCCCAGCATCGACCATGCAACTACCTGGGCCACCATTCTGTTTGTGGTGCTGTTTTGTGGCTCGCAGTTGGTATGGGGCGCAGGCGGGTCATGGTGGATCATCCGGCCTCAACTGCTGGTGAATTTCCCGAGGGTTGATAGGTATCGGCGTGAATGTGCTACGCCCATGATGACCACAAAAATGATGGTAAACATAGTGGTAGTAGATGGTATTTTTTTAATGGCTAATGTCAGTGATGATCATTAGATGCCACTAGCAACTTGTTTTGCTGGGGTGGTTGCATCGCATACCACATGCCATGAATTGTTGGCATCCGCAATGAGAAGTTAACCACCAACTACTAGATGCAGTCATATCATCTTATCAATGATTATAGGTCCATACCAATGCCCCTAGAAAGCTCCATGTGCTCAACCACAAGCTGTTGGTAGTAAAACAAGTGGTAGTCCATTCATGGCTGCACCAGTGGTCTGGAATTTCCGGGAAGCTGCTCCACAGTGAACTGAGGATTGCACCACGACGCAAGTCTCTGGCTGTTCGGATATGGTGCATGGCTGGGTGGACAGCGTTGGAAGAGATTGCCCAACGTATGTCTGTTGTCAGCATGGTTGTGCTGTGGGTTTTCCCGGATTTGCTTCGTATGAAAGCCTGCGTGCCGGGTTTTTATAGGCAGTTGGGCCATTTATAACAAATGAGAATGAAATGATATGATATGATACCTATAGTGATCACGTCATGGTTCATCAGGCAACCGTAGACAATCCACAGTTGACAATGGGAAGTCTGTGATGGCATTTCTGGTCGCGTAAAGGGGGCATCAGGAGCACCTTTGTGCGCATGGTGGTGAAGCATGATGTTTACCTGTTGGCCATTGCTCACTCCCGAAGTTATCGGTTACAGTACTGTACTACTGTAATATTGACTATTAGTATTGATTGCCAGTTGATATTGAACATCCTGATGCCGGCAATGACAGGAATCAGCATGAGATTGAACAAACTGTCATTGACAACTGAAACAATACTGGTTATCAATTAAGCATCAATTATATAATGAATTACCCTATAATAAGTTATGTTGGACAACTAGTTAAAAACTGTAATCATCATATTATATCACTAATCTATAAGAAATGATCATTATATTAACAACTAATTATGATGATGATTACCATTCTTATATCACCCTTTTCCTCCCCAAAAGGACCATTAACCAAACGCAGTCATGCCATCGACACAGCAAAAGCACCCAGCGATGCAGCAAAGTCTCGTAGCTGATGAGAGTTTGATTTAGTGAAACAAGAGCTTGGATTTACTGAGCAGCGCTGGTTTTTAGCTGATGAATATTGATGAATGGTTGATTTGATCCTGATTTTACTGAGCAGGGAATGATTGATTAGATCCTGATTTTACTGAGTAGGGCTGGCTTTTAGCTGATGAATGGTTGATTTGATCCTGAATCAAAGCAAAGGCAATGGAAGTGCCAACCAAAAACTATTGCTGGGCCTGATATCGGATCAGCAGATTCGGTCGGTAGCGTATGAGAATTCCGTAAATCCTCATCAATCATTCGATAGTGCCATCATAATGAATTCATCAGTTACTAATCCGACGATATCGACATCCACCCGCACACGCCATCATCAATGGTGGATCAACTCTAAGTAACCATTGTTTGGCAACTTGGATTTTGGCTCAAGTTGCCAAGGTGTAAAACCGCCTTGGGGTGTTCATATGGGGCTGTGCCTGCACCTGAAGGTTCAACTTCTTCTATTTCTTCCGCTCGCCAGCAAACATATGGATGACAACGTCGGACTTGTAGATTACTTGGCAAAACTGGCTGATGGAAAACTGACGCATTTGGTAGTTGCACCAGCTGCTGATGGGATTTCTTGTTTGCCAGATGGCGAAATTCGCGAAGGTTCATTGCTTTTGCCTGGCTCTTTCAATCCGGTGCATGAAGGCCACGAGGAAATGGGGCGACAAGCAGCAAAGATGCTTGGGAGATCCTGCGAAGACATATTTCTCGAGTTGTGCGTCGTAAATGCTGACAAAGGAGCCGTGGATACAACCTCTCTTGCCGCCCGCATCATGAAGGCAGCCTCAAGAGGTAACCGGGTCTTGGCAACACAAGCGATGCTTTTTCAGGACAAAGCGAACTTGTTTCCTGGATGTGACTTCGTAGTGGGCCATGACACGTACAGGCGCATCTTGAACCCAAAATACTATGCTCCGCCTGGTGCGAAGGAAAGCAGTCTGGAGGAGCAGCACAGTTGGGTGACAAAGGCGTTGAGGCAACTCCAAAGTAGAAATGTCCGATTCATCGTGGCTGGACGCACTGATGGCGCTGCTTTTCAGACCTTGGAAACAGATCCGGTGATGGATCTGCCTGAGGACCTTTCCAGCATGTTTCTTTCACTGCCAGACTTTCGGAACGATATCTCCTCCACCGCTATTCGCTTGGCGGAAGCGAAAATGCGAGAGTAAAAAGACAGTAATTCGCTAACCGCTGTCTACCAGTACTAGCCGTGAATGAACCACAAGTCAAACATGATTTCATCATTCATTGGCCATAAAATCGTTTTCACCCTGAAAGAATCATTGACTAAGCGTTGGTTCATGTTCATTCACCAAAGTCATCTTTAATGACCAAATTGACGATTCACAATCACTCATAATTGACTATATGGTAGTACAAATTTAATCATTCATTGATCATTCGTTAACAATCACATATGAAATGTAAGTGTTCATCAACCAGCAGAATCAATAACAACCACCCTTAACCATCCGTCACTTCTCTTCACCATCAAAACCTGGTAGTAGCCCCAACTCTTCGGGTTTGGCACTTCCACCAGGGGCTCAGCACCAGAGGTTATTGACTCGCTATGCACGCAGCAAGGGCTCTATGGCACCAATTGGGTGCCTTGGATGCGCAGTGCCCTGTGGCCATGGTCCCCTTGTCGGGTTAACGAGCTCGGGGATGATGGTTGGTCATGGTTGGTAACATTGGGTCACTTGCGATAGGACAGTAGTCTTCCATCATTTCAAGCATCACCATCAACCAATCCAGCCATCACCAACTAGCCGAAACATCACCACCAACCATCACCAACCATCATCTGGCACAACCACCATCATCAAGCAGCCAACCCGCACCCACCCACCCCCACCAGCACCCACCGCCAACCCACCACCAACCCGCTGTGAGGTCTACAATCCTCCGCGGAGCTTCGCGGACTTCTCCTCTTCGGCCCTGGCGGCCACGGACGTGTGCTGCGACTGCGGCGGCGGCGTGGACTGCAGCGACTCGCCCTTTGAGCCTCGGCGCAGGGCGCCATGACGGGTGTGCCCGGGGCGCCGGTGGGGTGGGGTGAAGGGGTGGTGATGTGGGTTATGGTTGGTTGAGGTTGATGAGTTTATATATGAGTTTATGATTGATCATGGTTAGCATTGCTGAAATTTTGTTGATTGATGAGGGTGAAATGATGGGTTGGGGAGGTTTTCAGGATGGTTGATACTACCAACTAGCAACAGAATCAACTAGTCATGCTTTGAAATGAATATAGGCTTATAGGGATTCTTGATGGTCATGGTTGAATGATGTTGAATGATGCCTAGAAGCGTCAGTCAGGATTAGTATTAATGATAGCTCAGGTTTTGCAATTGTGGTCGAAATGTCCACGTGTAAGAATGGCTCATAGTAGTTTGATCTAGTTACCGGCTTTTTGTAGAGGTGCAAAGGTTAGGGCGGCATCGCTTGATTCGGCCCTTAGGCTTATCCTGATAAGGTAAATTACCCAAAAATTAGTTCCATGCAGTGAAAATCACCCGGAAACCAACCAGATTTCGGTAGGAGGAATCGGGTACAGTGCTTGTAAGACTGGATAGATGAACAGGCGTAGGGTCTAGATACGCTTTGTATTCCGACTAAGTGCTTTATAAGCAGAACATCGAGTACGAGCGATCATGTTGACAAGGAGTCGAGTGGCAGGGGTTGGATGTTGGATAGTTTCACGGCAGATAGGCGGTTCAAACCTGCCAACAACGGGTCCAGTGTGAGCTGCGGCTGAGGATTGGCAGGACGCTGAAGGACATCCCTGCACCACCTATGAAGTCTTTAAGTGGCCCAGCTGTGAAGTTGGAGGGCTCAGGGGTCAGCCTCCTTCCCAGCTATTTCTATCTATTTCTGGGGTCTCAGCTCAGTTCCAGGAATTGATGACTTTCAAGCTCAATTTCAGATATTAACAGGTATGAACATGGGTCGAAATCAGCCTTTTGCACTCCCCAAAGTGCCCCCCAGGGCTTCAGACGTCAACACTCCAGGGTGTTGCCGGTGCAGGGGTGGCCATGATGACCACTCAGGTGGTGCAACCGTACTGGCTATGGCCCTGGTTGGGATTTGCAACGTGGGCCCTTCTCCCTGGGCACTGCAGGTGGGGGCTGAGGATGAAACAGTTCTGGTGGCGAATGGCAACACGTGGTGATGGTTTCTGACGTCATAGGGGCCCCAAAAAATGGCTGGTTTATTGCTTGAGGCAGGTCGGTGAAGCTACAGGTGAAGCGAAGTACAGAGACAGAAAGAAGCATGAGAGCTGTGATAAGCTTACACGCACCGTAAAGCTCATACTCTGAAGGCACCCTGGATGGGAAACCACGACAAGTTCTTGATCAATGGAATTTATTTTGATTCGAGACCTCGCAACAGTCCACTTGAAAATTCTGCCACTGAAGTGTTTATGGAGCTTGCGCTCCTCAGAGCCCCGGGACACGCCGACACGCCAGTGGTCGGATGTCAGAGAGGTTATCCAACTGGTGAGCGGGCTGATGATTTCCAAGGAATGACCCAAGAAAAGCAGATGCCTTGAAGCTAAGCAGATCCCAGATCCCATTCGTAGCCACTGTAGCAGTTGGTTGACCATGTTAACCAGCTATTGCATCCCAGCAGATCCCATGCTGGATCTTTGGACTCCAGCTGCCGCACCACGGCGGCTGCCGCACCATGGCGGGTGAACCAGCTGCAGGCGTTGATGCCCACACGGCCTGCTGCGTGTGCGGGGGTGGAGCTGCGCTGTCGGTGCCGGAGGCGCGAGTGGAGGAGTTGAAGGGTGGTGAAGTCGCAGTGTGTTTGGAGGTCAGATTTCTTGGTTGGTTAGCAACCTATTAGTCTGGTGGGTATATGGTTGGTTGGTCAGTATGCTTGGTTAGAAAAGTGAATTAGTATGGTTGGTATGGATTGGTATGGTTGGTTTGTTTGTTTGTGGGTTGGTGGGTTGGTTAGTTTTCAACGTTTGGGATGGGAATGGTTGGTCGGTTGACCTTTTTTTTTCTCCCGTTGAAACCACCAAGCCAGGGTGGTTAGTAGTGATGGTTAGTTAATGCATTAGTGATTGCTTGTCAAAGTGTCAAAAAGCCACTTTCAGCAGCCATGAACTATTACTAGCAGTTGTATAGTAACGAGTTAATAAGACAAGCTAAATCACAATCACATGCTTGTGGTCACTGCTTGAGCGGTTATGGGTCAAGGCCCCAGTTTGTTAAATTCCCACTCCACTCAGACACACTGTTGTCAGGCAAGATAGTTCTTTTTCAGTCAAAACTCTGAAAGAATCATAATCATCATGAATCGTTTTAAAGATAGGCTTTTTCAATGATATGGCTGCAATGCAGTTATGGAGAGTTAGAGCCTTCCAGCAACCTCAGTTTCTGCGATGATATCCGATGTGTGGTGCTAGCAGTGTTACATCCCCGTACTATGAAGCATTGTAAACCATCATGAAGCATCATTTGTCATCCTGAACCGTTCCAAACCGCCATCAAACACTACTGAAACTCACCATCATATCATTCACAACAACCATGATCAACCACGATCAAGCCACTGATCCCAGAAAAATGTGATCAAACCAAATGATGGCCCGTGCCACACTTGTCTTGCCAAGTGAATTGCCAACCCTGGATCAACGAACCCTGGTTGATTCGTGTTGATTCAAAACTATCCAACTGTCAAACTAAGCCAACAGTCAAACTACGCCAACTGGCATGCAACCCAGGTTTTTTTGGACATGTAATCAACCTGTCAACTGATCCCTCCCAACAGGACTGATTCCTCGACGGCGCAGCGCTCCCAACGCCCAGGTGGTGAACAACTTGGTGGACTCGGAATCCGTGTGCCAGGCCGTATGGCCTGGGCGCGCCCAGTGGGCCATCGCACCGTGGTACCAACGAAGCACCCTGGCAGACCACGGCAGGGAGCTCACCATGGTGGTTTTGGCCTCATAGATGGTGGGCTTACACTTTTGTACACATGATTTATATGGGCTCATTGTGGTTTATTGTTGGTTCGTGGTGTTTATTGTCGGATGATTTACAAGATGTTCAAATGCCGGGGGGGTACAAGAAATGAAATCCGTTGGTTCATATGTAGTGATGTGATGCACAGGTTGTTCGGAGTAGAAGTCGATAGTGTAGCATCCAACAATCTCTGGAGGACCAAGCAGATGATGCTTAATATTGTTGAATTGATGGCTGATAAACAGGTCGGCAACGATCACCACTTAAGGCTCAATGATTGTGAATGGTGATTGGGCATGGTTACTGGTTCTTGGGAATGGTTAGTGTATGTAAGTGTTTGCTGATAGGGGGATATGGGATATGCCTTTAAGACTGTCCAAGTCCTGGGAAATGATGCATGGTTTTGAACCAGTAAACAGCCAGCTTCAAGAGAACCACCAATCACTTGGAGCAAGGCCAGTCGTTTGGGCAACGGCTGGTCTGCGGTCAAGACGGCTAGTGGTGATTGTGGGAGGTCGCCCGTCCATGTGAGGTGCACGCAGGCAACAACGAACAAATCATCAACCAATAGTGATATCAAGGATCTGACTTGGATGGATGACATGCTGACATTCCTGGATGGACAACATGGCTGCCATGAAGTCAGGATCCTGCTGGTGCCTCACCTCGGTTGCCCAGTGAAGCCCAGGCATCCACCTGTGTCAGTTGAACAGCAACGTGTGCGCACGCAAGTTGACGGCCACGCGCTACGATCCCAGCAAAGCCGCCAATGTCGCTGACGATGAGAGGAGGGGAACAGCGGGGGAGGGACGATGTCAGGTGACCCTTGCGATGCTGACCTTGGCCGATGCCGGTTGTGTGTCAAGCAGTGCACAAGTAAGCAAAGACACAGGCAGATACCCCTGTCGGTTGCCACGTGCCACCTTTGTGAAGATCTCCCGATAATGGTCGGCAATTTGGGTTGGTCATGGGTATGGTCGATATCGGTCGGTGAACGATTCACAAGCTGTTTGATTGTGAAAGGTGAACGGTTGATCGAGGAAGCTGATGCTTGATGATGGTTAAGCAATGTTAAGCATGGAAAGAGAACACGCATGGTCATCATTCACGATCCTTCTGAACCGGTATCTCACCCAAAGCCTGGCAGGATTTATGGCCTGTGTCTTCAGCGAGCTTATGACACTGGGACCCTGCCATATCTCGAAGACTTCGAGATGTCGCTGACGCCTGTGGGCACGGGTCGAAGGTTGGCGAATATGACCAGCTCAAGGTTCAATCTCTCAGAGGCGGCGGGGCTGGGGACGTGGGTGGAGGTATAATGTTAATCATGGTGATTGATAGTCGATAATGATTGTTAATGGCTATTTGGTAAGAGTGATTGACAATACCTAATAGTGATTGATATGATGGTAAATGATGGCAATGAAAGACAGAAAGATGGACTGAACTGTGACTGAACATGTTGTTTTCTGCAGATTCTAGTGGACATACTCTGCGTGCGATGTTTGGATTGTGAAGCCCACTGGGTGGTTGGAACTATTGTGAAACTGTCCTATTTGGAAACTAACCTCCTCCACCAAACCTGGAAATTCATGATTTTTGGTGCCGGACGAAATCCATGACTGGTCATGGCTACGTAGGGATGAATTCCCATGAACTGTAGCTGCTATTGCCATTGATGATCGATGTTTTACAAACATGGGTTGGTCCAAGAACCCCATGGAATGGTAACCACCATCACCAGCTTAGTCCGTAGCTACTCCTACTGTCAGAAGCCAAGCATAGCTCATGCTCGGTGTAGGTTGGCTTGGCCTGGTAGTTACACTAGTTACAACCTAAACATACCTAAACTAAGTGGAACGATTACCCCAAACCATGTTGGTCACCCATGGCAGTCACCCATGGCAGTCACCCGTGGCAGTCACCCATGGCAGTCACCCATGGCAGTCACCCCATGGTTACCCCAGCAATGGCCTAAGCTTAACAGTCCCGGGCATAGCTGTGCTACCGCGTGCTATTTCGCCGGTGCAGGCGGACGCTCGACGTCTCGCTGTGTTGGACCGCAACCAGGCGCACTTGCGCTTCTAGGGAGGGGGCCTGGCCATCGAGAGCTGGCTCCTGGCAGGTCTAAGCATTGACAACTGCCCGGTGGTTTCAGACATGTTTGATTTTCCTGGTGTTAACAACAAGTGGTTTGTTGACCAGTATATTTCAGAGGATTTGAAACCAGCAACCAGATCAGGACAGACATACTAAGGATACAAATAGATACCCATATCATTTGCTGGGACTAATGAATGGCTTCTAAACTCATGTTTGGGAGGAACCGCTGTGAGTTTCCACCGCCCAATCAGTGAGAGTTGCAGCACGAAACAAATGTTATTTGATGCTATTTGTTGCTCAGCATGAAATTTTGATGCTACAGCAAAGGTAGATAAGGCATGGGCGGTATGGATATTGATGGATGTTGAGATGCCAAAACAAAGAAATCGAGGTTTGAGACCAATCAAAACCTCGCACCAAAGATGAGTTGGAGCCAGGGTTGGTGCCCTTGGAGCCTTCCCAATGACGCCCTTCCTGGGCCCTCCTTCCTCAGCGCGGCCGCGCCAGGAAATGGATCCTATGCCTTTGACGCAGGAACTCTTCACGGATGGCGCATCCATTCGTAGCTCGAAGCATTTGGTGGGAGGAACATCCACTGCCACAAAGCTGCGTGGAATGCAGCTGTTCATCAACCAGCACTGGTTGAACCAGCTCAGTAGCTGGGGATTTGCCGTGAAAGAGCTGGAGGGGTTTGTTAAGAGCTGGATCTTTCATCAAAGTAGGCAATTTGCAGAGCTCTGGTTGGTTGCTTGGTAGGTGATCATATCAGGGCCAGGTCCTGAGCACATTTACTTGTCACATGTCATGCTAACGTGATCCTGACCACAGTTGATTGTACGTGGCTGCCAACCCACGAACTGCATGCCTAGTATTTCAAGGGATGAAATGAGGACAGCGATAGCCAAAGCTCAAAATATCGATGGTATCATGGGATGTCATGGGATATCTCAAAAATTCAACAGTAATGGATGTGGGTATGGATGATGACGGCGATGAGGATGATGATGATGATGATGATGATGATGATGCTGGTGGTGGTGATGATGATGATGATGGCGGCGGCGGCGGCGACGACGATGACGACGACGACGATGATAATGATGGCAGTGACACATGCTGATGTGTTCTACTTGACAGTCCCGACAAGCAACATCAAATCGTTACGAACATCATTTCGTACCCAATGAGCCCTTGGTTGTGCCATGGAATTATGCACTTCAGGCGCCGACTTCTTCGGCAACCGCGGGCGGGGGATGTGCGTTTACCGCATGCCGGATCCGCGGCAGATGTCACCCGACTGCAATGGGTGGGTTGGCAGCTGTGGGTTCAAAGCAGGCCATGGGTTGACGCATCCAGATTCAGCAGTACCTGTAAGCGCCATTAAGCATCAACATGAATGAAAATGCACCAGCGAACTGCGAACATCACAATTGGGAAAGGTTGGTATGTTTCATGTATGTTTCATTACCCCAAGACTTTTCCCAGGCTTTGCAAGCAAGCAGCAAAACACTGCAATAGAAGCTTCCTCTACATGGACATTCCATTTTGGAGGCTATCTACGAAACCTGAATACCAACCCAAAACACGCAACGTGGGGAGGGGCTGTGGGGAAGCGTGGGGAAAGTATCAGCGACTCAAGGCGGCCATATCGCTGACCGGCGCAGAATACATCCGGACTTGACATGCCCCAGCAACATCACAGAGTGGAACAAGCTACGAATGTGCAGCTGAATGAACTAATGCTCAGCAATAACGCTTCATGCTTGATGCACCGATAGTGATCGATTGTAATTCATGATGTTTCATGATCGTAATTGTGATTATTGATGATCATAATTGACTATGCATTTCTGGGGTGTTGTTTTGGGGTAATATAGTGACAACCAATTTTGCGATTTCATATTCTTTTTTGGGAGGAACCCATCCATCCTTTGGGTCCCAGGGTCAGCGTTTTATCCATGGACCAGGGAGCTAATTCACAGTGGAAATGCGTTTGGAGAAAGTCGGTGCTCAGCTTGGATAAGTGCACAGCATTACCTCATGGGTATGGGCGACAACCAAGCAGCCATTCAACAAGGTTTAGCCTTCACATCCCAGCAAAGATGAGCTTGTCATTTCTTTGATGCTCACCAGGGGTACAGGCGGGTACAGGGGAATCAACCGCAGTGATGGGTTGATGTGCAAAGGTATAGAGGTTTCTTATGGTTTGATGCCCCGCTCATATATGGATGCCCGACTCTGCATGTAAGAGCTATATGACCTTGGTATCCCCTATGGCTGGGTAAGTAAGCAGCAACTGAAACAACATCTAGGACTAAATCTACCCACCAAATTTTGATGACTCACCACTTATTTGTGGAAAAAAACTTGTGGTTGGTCTATCAGCTGGATCTAGCATTTGTGACCTCACAGCTTCCATCTGGTTCACGGCTCCATCTGCGAGGTTTGGAGGACCCAATCGACAGATGTATCCACCTCCGCTGCTTCCCCCCTTACGTGCTGAAGTGGATGTTTTCGAACGTCCAAGTCTGCAAGCACTGGGGTGGCCGAAGGCGCCGGACCAGCTTGGCCATGGGGAGGAACGCTGAGGGTCAACATTGCACTGTTGAGAAGCTCCTTGAAGCTGTGGGCTGGGCACAAGTCACTTGTTCACAGTGTGGAATGTCACCCTCTAACAGTATGCCTTGGGATTCCAGAAAATGAATAGGAGACACAAAGCTGTCACAGCGAATGCAACCTCGTGCGTACTAAAAGGCTCCCTGAACCCAAAAAGTAGTAGTGGACGAATGATGTGGCTGCTGCATGGCGCGACAAGTTCTTCAAGGGTATGGGGTGAGAGTGATTTTTGGTGACATTTGTATTGGCCAACGAAGTCTTTTAAAGATGGGTGGAGAAAGCTGTTTCAACACTCAAGCGCTATTAAACGGTATCGTGACTCAAGGATTTTCCAAAATCCCCAAAAAATGGGCCAGCTGCTGGCTGCGCCATTGACTGGATCTACATTGATCTAACCATATCATCCATATCTAACCCCAAGTTTGGATATCACTTGCCTTGTTTCAGTGCTCATCCATCCACTAACCTGACGACCACCTGTGACTAGGCCTTCTTTCCGGCACTCTTCGAAGTTGGCGACGCGCAATTGGCCATGGACCGATCCATTGGAGAAGTGTTTGGAGGGAAACCTTTGGACACCAGCACGGACATCAGCAGTGTTTTGCGTGGACTCTTAGCGAGCATCTCGGAGAGAACTCAATGGGCAATCCAGCTGTTACTAACCCTTACAGTACCCGAGTCCCTGCGAATCTGCCACCACACCACGGGGAACTGAGGCAAAGGCATCAGCATTGTCCCCGAAGGCGAATTCCAACAGAGAGCTGCTTGCAGCGATGTCAGCGCGGAGGAGGAATGAGTAACAGTGGTTGCCTAATGGTTCATGATTAATGGTTGTGCTTCCTCATGATGAGTGGAATTGATTACTGCCATTAAAAACTATTGAAATGATGTCAGTTTTGTAGTAGGTATAGTGGTTAACAGTCAAGGCAATGATGAAGGCTTGTGTCAAGCATGGTTCATGAAGGCTGATCGCTGTTGATCAAAGGTCGGCAGTGCTTGGTTTGGCTATGGTTTTGTCCTTTCATGAAGACGTTGTTGTTGGTTGGTCCGTAGCTAAGCCACTGGTATTTGTTGATCACTTCTACTTTTCGCGTTGGGATTTCTAATCAAGTAACCTGGAAGTTGAAATCATCTTTCTTGAATCGGCGAAGTATCTATAAAGCATGGATCTTCTGCTTTCATGTCATTCTAACAGAGGGCATCATGTTCCAGGACATAGCCATAGGGCTGTGAGCTGCAACTGCAGTTTCTGGAGCTTCCCATGGGGAGCAAACCCAGTTCAGGAGTATACAGGGCATCAACCATTCGCACGCAGTGCCAGGGAGGGATCAGCGAGGCTCAGAGTCACATACGGCAGACTTTTTTGCTCCCAGACGGACATTCTTGATGCTTGTTCCACGCGCATATTTGCCCGATTTCAGGTTCAATCGTGGCTGAACTTGGTAGCCAGTGTGGAATGCAACTTGGCTGACTTAGTGAACATCATACAGTATACAACTACCCGCAGCACCAGCGCTGGGGTCTTGTGTGTTTCGGGCCCCTTTGTGAGGCGGCAGACTGCCAAGCCCAGAGAGAGAAAGAGAGAGAGTACACGACTAGTCAACCATGATTTCTTTGATAGTTACTATAATCGAACCATCACTTATACAACCATTGCTTCACTTCTGCCTTATCAAGCATCTAGCAGCCTTCAAGTAGTTCAACCATGAATGTAGCTGGTTTTTTGACCACGCCCCCCTCATTAGGTATTCCAACACCATTAACTGGACCAATGGTATACGTATAACCATTGGATGCCCTGGCAAAAAAATAGGCAATCACCAGTATATACAATCAAACATGACGAAGCACCAAAAGAAACAGCAAGCGTCATTTTTTGCCTAGTTTTTTCTCTATTGCTATTAGATCCCTAGGCAGGTTACTCAACCATTCAATGCCATCAATGACCATTAACTTATCTATTGACAATCCCCTTGGTTGCCGTTAAATGGACCCATCACTTGGCTTCTTCAACGATCATTTTACTCATGATCTTCCTAGTCACTATAACTATATAGCCTAACTTGACTATGTCATTAATGACATTCAGCCATAATGACTCACTAGATGATATATGAGATACCTCTTATTACCTGAGATTAGTCGGTTCATCCCATGAATTCCTACATTGTGCAGGTGAATAATGGCTGTGAACCAACCATCCCTCACACCACGAGGCAAAGGCCCCGTGGACGACCTGAACAAGTTTTCGGAGCCCACGCAATGGTCGCCTGCCATCCTTCATGACCAGGCGCTCTGCCGAGAGACGCCAGCAGTTGCCCTAGGACGGGGGGGAAATGGTTGGTTAGTGACGGTTCAATGACTAAGCCTGCTACAACTGGGGGACATGGTTGAGGAATGATGGTTTAACGATGGTTATAATGATGGTTCATGGTTGGTGAACGATGCTCAATGTGGATTGGTGACATTCAATTGACGATCAACGTTTGTAGAGATCTCCCAACCACATGGGATGAGTTGGATGCATAAATCAGTTCCCTTCGAACTGGTTGATGCTTCCCCTACCGCAACGAAAGGACCATTTTTGCATCCTTTGGCGTGCTCTTATATAACTAGCAAACAGCCTTCTTTGGATTGGAGCGCATTGCCGAATACAGAATACATCTGTACCTAAGTTGATCTACCCACCTATGAGATCTCGATATCTATGTTGTAATTTGCATTTTTGCCTCCCTGAATCTATAATCTGTTTCTGCCACGCTGCATGCCAGCAAAATCACACTCGCAAGTAGTTCACTTCGTTGCCCCTGCCAGGTAAGTTGTGAAGTAGCTCGCTGCGATGTGGACCCGATGATTCTGGATGAACTGAGATGTCGCAACTTGGTCGTTTATTGGACGTTCATCAGGGGCAGACGGTGACCCACAGCCCTTTTGAATCACCATGAACCAACCATGAGTAAATACGGTTCCTATCACACAATACCAACAAGTAACAACCTACTAACACCAATCCACTATAGTTAGTTATAGGAAATGCATCAGAGACAGCTCGGGAGAGCCTCTGAAACCATGCTTTCTGGGCATCTCGTATTCTTATTGCAACTTCTATCCCATCTCCCCTTCTCAATATGCTTCATTTATTGCTTCATTGGTTGCCTGAGCATGACAAAAAAGAACCACATAGTCTTTGCAGGAGTGTTCGCCAACCCTGCTTAAATAGTGACAATTGGTCATGGTCCATGTAGGTAGGTAGATAATAATGATAAATAGATGTCAGCCACAGATCAAGTACAAAAATATTGTTCCATTTGTCCCTTATTTGGCGAAGAGGGAGTTATGTACATCTTTGCAAAGTTGAATGCATTTGCGGAAAGATTTGGATAGATTTAGACATATATATTCACACATATACATAAACATAGTTGAATATTCAAAGAAATAAAAAGTAAATATTCATATGCATGAACGTGTGTGCCTTTGTATGCTTTTCGAGGTCAAATCTGACCAATCGTTCAGCGCTCAGGTCTGACCTATGGCTGCACAGCGGACTGCACCTTCTGCGCTTCTCCGGCCCTGGCCACGCAAGACAACGGACTTTGCATCTCCACCGATGTGGCGCAGTGCGGGGCGTGGCATGGCGTACCCATGGTGGGTGGCTGGTTGGTGGCCAGGGTTGTGCCGGACTGGCAGTATCAAGACAGTATGCATGCTTGTTTGCGTGAGTAAATTTAACTTATTAATTGTGGATAACAATCAGCAATACTGGTTGATTATGGTTAGTAGTGGTAGGTTCATGTCGTCAAACCACCCCAAGCTTGCGATTTAGCCAGAATGCGGGTGGTTTTTGATGTGGATTTGGCATCAAGCTTTCTTAGGTATTCTTGGCCGTGATATGGTGGTTATTGTTGAAAACCCACTGGCTTTATACTGGGGTGCATGTATGCTGATGATTGCTGGCTGTTGTACCCTCATGCCACCACTAAACTAAACATGTTTGCCACCACGCGTTGCAGGCCATAATTATGTTTGTTGGTGGTTGGGAGTCCTTCTTAATTATGACTGATTACTCTATAGGCCAGATTGGGCACCAATGAGCTATGAAATAATCCTGAGCGAACAATCATCATTGGCAAAGATCCATTGTTGGTGGTTTCCTGGGCAGGCATTTTGATGGTTCATGATTCATGATCAAACATAATGATTGTTTACAAACATTTGCCAACCATATTTTGGAGCTGAATGTTTCTTGAATAAAAACTAGTACCAACTCTATGAACTCGGCAATCCTGTGGCTATTGATACCTCTATGATTGCTGGTGAATCACCATGGTCGTTTGGTCTTAGTTCCGCCTAGATACTACTATTGATCCACAGGGTCGGTGATTGGTGGCCTTAGCCCAACATCTACCCTTCGTAGCTTTTTCTCAATCGCGGTACTCATATCAACCAGCAAAGAGGTTGTTTGTAGTTAATGGGCTGGCCCATGAGTCACCCGTATCAATCACTAATTAATTACTCTTGCTGCGTTTCCTGAATCTGAGGTCTGAAACATACTTGATCGCCCCTGCTGATCGTTAACGGCTGGTTTACGAATATTTTTCATGGTGGGGGGGTTCAACCACCAACCAGTGAATGATCATTGTTGGCCGTTAAAATCATTCCATCAACCGTTATTGACCACTATTAACCATGATTAACCATCCATAATAGCCACTATTAACCATTAAATTAACCGCTGGCCATGGGTTGTTCAACCACCAACCAGTGAATTGTTCTTGCTTATTGACCATTATTAACCATTATCAACCACTATCAACCATTATTATACAACAATTATTAACAATTATTACCAATTATTAACCATTATCAACCATGATTCACCATGATAAAGCATTTTTAACCGTGATCAACCATGATTCGCCACGATTCACCATTACCAACCACTAAAAACCATGATTCACCATGATCAACCACTATTAACCATGATTCACCATGATTACCCATTTTCAACCATGATTAACCATGATTAACCACGATTCACCATTATCAACCACTATAAACTATAAACCATGATTCACCATGATCAACCATGATTAACCACGATTCACCATTATCAACCATGATTCACCATGAGCAACCATTATCAACCATGATTAACCCTGATTACTCATTAAATTAACCACCAACCATGGGTTGTTCAGCTACCAACCAGTGAATTGTTCTTGCTTATTGACAATTATTAACCACTATCAACCAGTATCAACCATTATCAACCGTTATCAACCATTACCAACCATTATCGACCATTATTACCCATGATTAACCATGATTAACCATGATTACTCATTAAATTAACCACCAACCACGGGTTGTTCAGCCACCAACCAGTGAATTGTTCTTGCTTATTGACCATTATTAACCATTATCAACCACTATCAACCACTATTAACCATTATAATGCAACAATTACTAACAATTATTACCAATTATTAACCATTATCAACCATGATTCACCATGATAAAGCATTTTTAACCGTGATCAACCATGATTCGCCACGATTCACCATTACCAACCACTAAAAACCATGATTCACCATGATCAACCATTATTAACCATGATTCACCATGATTACCCATTTTCAACCATGATTAACCATGATTAACCACGATTCACCATTATCAACCACTATAAACCATGATTCACCATGATCAACCATGATTAACCACAATTCACCATTATCAACCATGATTCGCCATGAGCAACCATGATCAACCATGATTAACCCTGATTACTCATTAAATTAACCACCAACCATGGGTTGTTCAGCCACCAACCAGTGAATTGTTCTTGCTTATTGACAATTATTAACCATTATCAACCAGTATCAACCATTATCAACCGTTATCAACCATTACCAACCATTATCGACCATTATTACCCATGATTAACCATGATTAACCATGATTACTCATTAAATAAACCACCAACCATGGGTTGTTCAGCCACGAACCACTGAATTGTTCTTGCTTATTGACAATTATTGACCACTATCAACCAGTATCAACCATTATCAACCGTTATCAACCATTACCAACCATTATCGACCATTATTACCCATGATTAACCATGATTAACCATGATTACTCATTAAACAAACCACCAACCATGGGTTGTTCAGCCACCAACCAGTGAATTGTTCTTGCTTATTGACCATTATTAACCATTATCAACCACTATCAACCACTATCAACCATGATTAACAATTATTAGCACGTACTTATTAACAATTATCAACCATTATTCACCATCATTAAGCATTCTTAACCGTGATTAACCATGATTAACCACGATTCACCATTATCAACGACTATTAAGCATGATTCACCATGATCAACCGTTATCAACCATGATTCACCATTATCAACCATTATTAACCATGATTATCCATTATTAATTATATTAACCATTATCAATCACTATTGTTGGCTTATGAACCTTTGCCGCCAGGTTGGGCGGCATCGTTTTGGAAGGCGAGCTCTTCCAGGAGAGCGTCGGCGTGAAGCGCTTCCAGCGGCTCTGTGCGTTGCGGCACCGGCCCTTGATGCGCCGCGGCAGGTGCTGCGTTCAGGTGAGCTGACCACCAAGCAACGGTGGTAGAAACCAGCGGGTTATGGCAACTGGAAGCATAGGGATACCATGGGATACACTGGGGATGCCCTGGCAAGAAAATGGCAACTGGAAGCATAGGCCGCACCTATAGGGCTAGATGAGTTGTGAACCATGGGTTTTTTTGGAGGGACCAGAGGCAACAACAACAACAACAACAACAACAACAACAACAACAACAACAACAACAACAACAACAACAAGAACAACAACAACAACAACAACAACAACAACGGGGACAACAACGGGGACAACATGGGACAACAATGGGTTCATGAGTGCAGGGGGCGTTTTGACCGATAGCCATAGTGGAAACAAAAGCATAGGCACCAGAGCGTGATATTCTTGGGCCGTTAGCAAGTGGTGTATTTGCGTGGCATAGTTCCAACCCTTTTTCAGGTGTTGAAGACTGACGGTTCAACATGAAACTTGTTCCGATTTGTTCTCCTGGAACCAGGGAGCAAAGTAGGGAATTTGCGGGTGCCATTGCGGGTCTGACATCATGGCGTGCAGCATGGTGAGCTAAACTAGACCCTTGGGTACGGGTGCGTCACACATAGACAAGATGATGCGTGCACCAGTTCCAAGATTGTTCTGTTGTCACTGTAACTGAAAAGCTACACTGGGAATGCCTCATCCTCCATCAATAGTGATAGAATTTCACTATCACCAATAGATGATGCCACTACAGAGATGAATGTGTAGCAACTGCACCAATTGTTGTCCCTCCAACCAGCAAGCCAACTACCATAGTGGAACCTCGGCATCATTCCTTGACCCACGCGGTACTAACCGGCCACTATACGGACCTTGGCGTCACCGACTGCAGTTGAACAGCGAGAGAGAGATCCCATGGGATGCTGACAAACACTTCAAATGGGGGGCACGTCTGCTTGGGGCACCATGCAATCCCAAGGGTTTCTCCTAAGCTGACCATTTTTGGATAAGGCTCATCCCCACGGCTGCGGAGCCAATGGCGCTGAGGTATTGCTTGGGCCCTGGTTTCTCCATCAAACGCTGTGAGAACTTCGATGAGAACAGCTGTGGCTCGCTCAGATGATGTCTGCAGCTCCAGCTGTGAAGCTCAACCCGGGATGATGGCACCACGGGCGAGCTGGCTATTCATTGAGGCTGACCTATCCAGAACAGGATCTCCCATGATGCAGATTGATTGGAAACAGTTATGATTACGCATCTGCAAAGAGAGAGAGAGAGAGAGAGAGAGTGAGATACATGTGCGATCCTGCGTGTGTGAAAGTCATGTACGTTTTTATTTTACATGATTTTACGGTGTTCAATTTGCCCAAAAGGCTGTCGGGCAAACCGTGGGAAGCCCTAGAAAAAATAACAACCCGAAAGTTATTGAGCATCCTACCTAAACATGGTCACACATAGACACACAGTTACTGTAACCCGTACATATTTCGGGGGCGGTTTTGAATGCTTCATCCCGAAGAAACTAACACCATTTTATGAGATGGCGATGGGAAAAAAAAATGCGCACATGGAATCCACTCGCACAGACCAGAGATCTATCCATTTGATTCCATATGATTGTTTGAAGCATTCAATTATCGAAAGAATGAGAACATATGTCGCATTATTTGTTGGACCTTTCAGAAATTCACCCAAGTAAATAAACAGATCCTTTTAACTTTATTTGTATGCACATATTTTTCAATACATAGATATAATATTAAGTTATTCCATTTAATGATATCACTAAATATTGCAATATTCATAACAAAACATCGCATGCAGTTTAGAGATCCCAAGCTGCACTGCGTGTTTCGCAGATCGGTTTCCGGCGGCTCGTTTAGGTGAATCGGATCCGGTGGCGCAACTCATGGGCTGCTTCCAAAGCGTTAGGAGCGACGCGGGGATCTCCAGGGACCCGTTGCTGGCGATCCACGGGGCCTAGGTATGGATGTGTATAGTTGGGTGCGTAGTGATCTGGTTGGTGGTTAAATAAACCATTCTCAATGTTAGTGATCAATCAAAAATAGGGATCCCCCAAAATGGTTGGTTTAGTAGATTGTTTTTATAGTGGACGATTTTGGGGCACACCCTAGTTTGAGAAACCATCATTTGTTTAGTCATGCAAGACACATCTATGTCTATTTCTTTGATCTATGGATTTTTCATTGAAGATCTATGTGATCATTTGCAATGTCCACTGGAACACTTGGTGATTTCACTGGACAGCTGCATCCTTTTTCCGCATATAGCCACGGTAGCCACCCACCGAGGGAGTCACCGAGGATTGCCACACTGCAGGATGGTGACCACCCAATGATATGCTGTATATGTAGTATCTGCAGGAATGGCACACCAAGGTATACCATCATAACCTCCAAGTGCAGTGAGTTCTGAGTGTTCTCCCTTGTTGACTTCCAGGGAGTTCTGTGCATCACAGGACTTGCCAGACAGAAGACTTGTGCACACTCTCCGGTCATTGCAGTGATCGCGACATTGGTTTGAGCCAGGGCCTCGCCTTGTCTCGTCCCCACACCTATCACTGGACACACGAGAAACATTTGCCAGATCAGTTATGCAGGCAGATAGGAAGGTAGGCCTTGAAGGTAGGTAGATACATGGGTGGACATAGACAGGTAAATTGGATCAGTTTGGGTCAGGATAGATGGATATAATATTGTTTCCACGAAGTTGAAACGACAAGTAGATCAGAGAGATGAAGGAATGGATTTGCTTAGACTACAGTAGAAGAGAAAATGAAACAAATAGCAGAATAAAGATATAAGTCACATAATGCCGCCTCATGCTTCAGAGATATGCACAAGTAGGTTCTGGATGTATCAAAGATTGGCCTACCGACCTTAAGGACCATTTTGAGATTCAACTGGTCAGTGTATTCGTCTACCTAATAGGTTGATGATATCCAGGTCTTCACCTATTCACTTAGAAGTCTTTGAAGACAAGTTCCCGATAGACGGGTGCTTTGTTTAGGAAGTGCTGCTTCTTTGCGTCAACAGCTGCGACCATACTGCAACTGCTGCCATCTCCCATCCCACCCACGTAATTACGGGAACTTTTCCCCGCACCATTCTGAACACACAAGTATTCACAAACTGCATAATTAGCGCTCAGAATTAAGGAGCATCCGAAATGTTTACCCGTTATTAACCATTGGCAATCATTAAGTACTAGCCATCATTAGCCATTTATCAATCTTCATGTCAGTTAGTCAATCTTCAGCAACCACCGCGTCAACCATCGTGTTGAGCATTAACTAGTAGTATTAGTAGCCAACCATAATTGACCAAGAAAACGCCAGTTCAGCTGCTATCAATCAATTGGCTTATAAATTAAACCTGCGCCACAAGCTGGACCGGTAGTCTACCAACCATTATTATCCAATCCATATGCAACCAATGATTTAAGAGCATTGCCATGGCTCCCGTCACCACGAGGTTGGGCCGCGCCGGGTACCTGTGTGGTGACCCCGCTGGACGACGACTACATTCAGAAGGGCTGCGTCATTGGCGGCGCGAGCTCGTTCCGAGACCAAGCGTTGGGGATGGTGGTGCTGGGTAGTTCCCGTGGTGAGCAGCTACCCTAAGGTGCTCCCCTAAGGTGGTTAGTAACCAGGTTGTAGGCGGTTATAGGGTTGGGTCATAGGTGATTATAGGTTATAAGTGATCATGGGCAAAGTGGTGAGAAACTACACATAGTCAGTTAGAAGGTGGTTGCACATGGTTAGCAACCATGGGTATAGGTGGGCTTGGACATTATCAACCACCTGCAAAGATGCTTAATCATTATCTATCACTATCACCGGTAATTGGCCGACGTTGTGGATCGTGAATCATCATCCATCATCTGGCACCATTTGCTAATGGGGCTTTGCATGATTAAAGAGGCAGCACCAAATCATCAATCATCATGAACCATTCTCAGCAAACATTGGCCACCATCTTTGACCACCATTAATTACCAATAATTAGATAAATAGACATTATTTGTTGACCATTTGCCCTCGTCAACCATTGTTCTACTTGGTGTTCGTTGTTTGTTTTTGGGCGGAAGTTGTGGCATCATCACCATCACCCGAGTCATGAATCATCCAGTTAACCAGGATGAGCCATCATCACCAGTATTGACGGGTCGATTGGCTGAGGTTTCCAGATGGCACATGTTTCTTCCGCTTGGATCCTCCCTTTGGCATGGAGGTGTCCACGACTTGGGGCAGGGAGTGTGGCGATGATGAGCGTGCTTGGGTCATAGCCAATGATCACCAAGCATGGGCAGTTGTGAACATGGAAACAGCATGGGCAGTGTCGGATGTGAACAGCAGCAGGTGGCTTAACTCACCAGCATTCCCAGCCCCATCCTCCACGTTGCCATCGTCAGGTGCGGCAGAAGCACGGCCTCATGGATTTGTCCGAGCAGACGTCCGGAAACGTCTCCGGTTCTGACCTGGAGGATGGGACAACTGCAGGGCAGAAGATGTGTAACTTGGGAGCCGTGCATCGCAGGGCAGGGCCCTAATCGTCTACAACGCCTGAAGAGACTTCCCCCGAAACTGGGATCCGAAACTGGTGCATCACGTATTTACCATTACCGACCAAGAAACATCCTTCTTGACTTTTCACTATCCTCATTGATCATCAACCACTAAAGTCGCTCTCCATGAGCCATTTGTTGCGAATACACCTCCTGCATCATTAAATATTAAGTCATTGTTAAAGATGCATGATTGTTGTTTTCATCATTGAATCTTTGCTACTCATCACCGATGAAATCATCATATGATGATAAACATCTCATTATAAGCATCATCAGTCCTCCTAACACTGCAACCATCACCAACCATCGGGCTATAAGCATCATCAATCATCGAACCATGGCCCCAGTGTCATCAAACCATTTGTCAACTCTAATCAACCACCATTAGCCACCATGAGCCATCCTTAATTAAACATCCTCCACCATCCTTACCTATCATCAATTAACCATCCTCAACCATCCTCAACCATCCTGAACCATCCTATAGCCATCCTTAGTTACCCCCATCCAACCATTAGACCCTTCCTTAGACCTGCCATCCGTCCCTGCAGGACGCCGCCGCCTGGGCTGCATCGCTGCAGCAAGCGCAGCTGGCTGCGGAGACCGAAGACTTCGACCGCATCCGACGGCGCCTGCGGTCCTCGGGGCGTTTGACGCGCACGGAGTGCGAGGCGTTGAACCCGCTGGCGCCGCCCTTCAAGGCGGATGGGGGTGGGGTGGCGGGGGATGTTGGTGGGGGAGTGGTGGACCTGGATGAGGGGGATGGGATGGGTGGGGATGGTGCACTTGTGGTGATTGCTTGGGGGCGGTGCGTGCTGGGAGATGCTGGGATTGAGTTCATGGTGTTGGATTGATGTGGAGTTGATGGTGATGGCTGGATGGCTGGGGCTCATGAAAAGGTGGCTTGAGGATCCTTAGTGGTCGATGGTGCTGGTTCTTTGATGGTTGGTTGACGGTTGATTATGGCTCAAGGATGGTTGATTGTGATGGTTAAAGCTCACTATAAATAAAACCAGGCAGCCACCTGGAGCTCAGCCCAAAACCTTCGCACTTCTTGCGAGGCCGTATGGATTGAGCGCTCGGTGACTCCCACGTCGTGTTCCAAGTGACTTGGAAAAGATTTGAGGATGAATGATGATGGTTGAGTGGTAATCGATAATCCTTGGTTCATACTGATTTATAAGCTATTGAAATGATGATTAATTGATGGTTCATTCATGTTCATTCGTGGTAGGTTGAATTGATGGTGGATGTTGATCGATTATCATTCACGATTGTGGGTGTTTTGAGTTCTAACACCACTGAGTTGCAGCTTGATGGAGGGCAAACCGTTGGACGCCTCGGAAGAAAACAGCACTGAGATGAAAGTTGATAGTTGATGTTGACGACTAGCTGTGACGGTGGAAGGCAGGACCCCGTGAAGTGATGTTTGGTTGCGCCCGCTTCAACCCCTGTACAGTTACATGATATGTCTCGCAAATGATACATAGTAGGACAACCGCATGAAACATACCAGGCCCATATGGCGTTGGAGGGAGCTGCATGTGATTCCGCTGGCGGTTCCCTCGGTGCATGGCTTGAGGTGGAAAGCCTGTTGCTTGCTCCGACGTGGCGATCGATGCGAGCTCTTCACAAGCAGCTGGGTGGCAAGCGCGGGCATTTACCTAGGATGGATTGATTAAGTATCAGTTACCAACCCATCCTACAGACGTTCAGGGATCTCCAGGGTACTTACTATCATGAAGCATCAGCAAGCACCAGAAACCATCAATCAACCATTTTCAGCCATACTGGATCATCGTAGCCAATGACCAACCATCAACTATGACCTGCCAACTAGGGACGATGGGTCATATCGTTAGCCGAGCTCTTCAACCATTAGCGAGTAATCACTAATAATAATTAATTAGCCATGAACTATCACTAAATCAAATATCATCATATTATAAACCAGGATTACAAAATCAACACACCACAATTAACCATCAAGTAGCCATCCTTTCACCACAAGCAGGAATTAACCATCATTAATCGTTACGATCTCAACCATCATTCTGATTATGAACCATAATCACTCATCATCAAACTCTTAACCACACTTATACTCATCATGAACCATCACACAACCATTGACAATGACCTTACAAGGCAGGTGAACTGACCCCTGTTACTAAGTGGACATGGGCACATCCAAGTAGTATAAACCCTAGAAGGATCTATAAGATCTATAAGGTAGCAAGTGAGCTGAGCCCCTATTAACCCCCATGATTAACCCCCATTAATCCCTATCAATCCCCATGACCAACCACATGATGAGCCACATGATGAAGGCCACTCCAAGGCCACTCACGACCCACCAACGGCATCCCCCGCATCCACCGGGGTCGCGCAGGCAACGTGGTGAACACCGCGGAGGTGAACGAAGCGAAAGCTGCGGAGGCGGAGTGCTCCGCCTGCGGTGGCGAGTGGCTGGAGGCGGGGCCACCATGGTGGGGATTGGTGGGTGGCGGATGGTGGTTATGGATGGCTGGTGCTTGAGGATGGCTAATATGGTGAATGATGGTTGATGATGGATACAGTAAGGCTTGATTGGTGGTGGTCAGGTGGTCGTTACATGGTGGTTACTGTCAATGGTGGTTGATGGATATGACTATCAAGGTAAATGATGGATAAGGATTGATTGTGGTTGACAGTTACTTGATGATCATCGATACTGGTTCAATCATTAGTCTATATCGGTTCAATGATTTTGATGATTTTCTATTCGATTAAGCTAAACATGAACAGTTGGATGATTTAAGTTGGCTCATATTGGTGGACTAGGGATATTCCACGCCGTGCTCTCACCACAACCGCCATCCCATCAGGTGTTTGAGTGGACTTCCGGCGTATGGAAACGCGGCGACCTGGAGTTCCCACGCCGGGGATGGTGCCTGGGCGAGCAAGGGCTTTCCTACCCATTGCTTTGCAAAAGAACTGGTTAAGTATGGTTAGCCGTGGTTACATGTGGTTGGCTTCATTGACCGTATATCAAGAGATGGTGGTTTCTTAAAATGAGGATACCGCCAAATCACCCCCAAAAAATGTAATTTTTGGTAAACCCTCAAATAGGTCAATCATTCACCTACCAAATGGTGAACAGATGGAGTGTTTTTGGTTAACAATTCTAGTTAAATTTGTTAGCAGTTATGATTGTCACCACTCGGTTTGGTTACGGTGCAATGCATTTGGATCAGGACCTCGGAGATATGACTCACACAGGTATGGCTCTGTTTCATTCTGTGTCAAAAAGTTTTGCTATGGAACAGGCTCTCCTTTGTTGTTTCGTTCCATACCCCATCCCACAGGTTGAGAACACAAGTTGTTGTGTTCCATACCTTTCGCTCCAGACAGCGTTCCATAGTTGTAAGGCTTGGTGGTTTTATTTGATGATTGAATTTGCATTTTCGTTGCCCAGGCCATTGTCAAGGCAAACACAAGTCCAATAGCCTGTGGGTTGCCATGTGGTCTTGATTTTGTCACGCTAGTTAACCATGTCGTCAACCGTCAACCACAATCAGTCACCATATTCAAACATCACATAACATCACCAATCACCACACTTAACCCATGGATCATTTCACCCGCCCTTGGTCTCCCCGTGGTCTCAGGTACAGTCGCGCTTGGGGCCCCGTGAACCGCTGGGCCGAAGTGGTGGACATCGACGTGCTGCGACGACTCTTCGAGAACGCCCTGGTGCCTCAGCGGGATTTCGTTGGTCCATGATGGTACTCTATGGTACGTTCAGTATGAGGATGATATGAGTTTGACTAGTATGATGATATTATGAGTAGTTATGAGTATGGTTATGTTTTAGGACTCGGCTGATGATGATGATGATGATGATGATGGTGATGATGATGATGATGATGATGATGACGATGATGATGATGATGATGATGTTGATGATGTTGATGATGATGATGATGTTGATGATGATGATGATGATGATGATAGCGATGATTAGCGATGTATCAGTATGATACAGTAGATGAAGGTGATTTGAATGTCCAGATTTTACAGTATGGTATTGGTATGAAATTAGTTGTTTAACATCAATTTCATATCACTGAATGCCATTTTTTATAGCTACATTGTGGTTGATTGTATGAATATGCAACCTTTCTTAGGGCCGAAATGTTTGAGCATATGCCAAATCGTCACCCAACGATGCTCTGATGTGTTTCGATCAGGGGCCCAGCTTTGGAATGGAATTGGCTGGGACGAGACTTGAGACCACATAAGAGCCATGCAAGAACAACAATTAAAAAGTGATGCTAGCTCTTTGCCACTTGAAATGTTTGAAAAATCCTCATTTAGTGGGCTGGTGACTCAGGATGGCCCTTGTGAAATCGTTTTTTCCGAGGAAACTCGCCTGGGACAGCAGCGCCTAAACGCTGCTGTGGCAATGGTGGAGCCTCTGATGACGTCGCTGGAAATGCTTCTTGGGCTTTGCTAACTATGATCCTTTGGGGCATCAGCAACCATCACTGCCAGCAGCAACTGTTGTTAACCATCATTGGAGGCCCATGAGGCTGTAAGATTGCAAGCATTCGCAAGTATAGATACAAGTAGTAGTAAATGTTGTAACCATCATGGTGCATTCAGTCAGTGCAGGTTTGATACTTTCACATCCGTGGTGCACCGAACGAACATTAGCCACTGGTTTGGTAGATTCGTTTTGCTCTATCCCGGCCCGGCCATACGTGACCACACATTTCTTGAGATTGAATAGGTGCATGCTGGAGGCTCTATATTCACATGGTGAAAACAGCGATACGCATCATCACCTGCTTGAATGAATGCAACTATCAAGATCAATATGCCTTTAGCATTCTTAGCATTCTTTCACTTTAGCCATTGACATCCAACTATTAACCATCATTCTCTGTAGCATTACTAGCCATGGCCATCATAAACGAGTGGCTAAGCATGGTCAATGAATGTCACTTTAACTAACCATGTACCATTAATTAGCCGCCATCATCATCATCATCATCATCATCATCATCATCATCATCATCATCATCATCATCATCATCATCATCAGCCATAACTAACCATCACTAACCATAACTAACCATCATACTCCCATTCCCCAGGTCTCCCACCCCTGTGCATCTCCAGGTTCGCGTCCGCCTGTGGCAGCGAGAGCCAGGTCCAGGACGCCTCGGTGGAGCGCCAGGAACGGCTGTCGCGGATGGTTCGGGCACCGCCCTTGTCGCACCTCGGCGGTGGGAGGGGGGTTGCCATGGCTGGGGGGCCTGGGGGAGGCTGGGTAAGTTGGGGGTTGCCATGCGGCTTCCAAGCGATCTGGGAGCAGATTCGGATGGGAAGACTAGCTGGAAAGTGCTGATCTAATGGAAAATCCACGAAAATCCATGATCGCAAGATTGTTTTGGGAGAACAGCTCGAAACTGCTCATGCTCGCTGAAACGAGGCAGTTGCCATCGGGTTTGATCCCCATGGGTGAGATTTTGGCCACTTCGGGCCTGATCAGCTCCGGATCAGTTGGGGATATCAAGCTTTCCTGGCACGATGCTTGGCCTGGAGTCTGTGGAGAAAGGTCGGGATAGGCCACCTGAACGGTTGCGAAATGGGTCCGGGCCTTCGGAGTGCTGGGACATGCCATGAGTTGCACAGGTGTCCCTACATGTCCCTGATGTTTCTTTGCCTTGATCAGGAATTCTCTGCCTCCAGATTTGGGGATACCACCATGGCAGCCGTGCAGTATGACATCAGCGTCCTACCCTTCGAGCATCTTGGACTGCAAGAAGGTGTCCAAGCGAGGTTAGGCTGCGGTGCATCTTAGATTTTCCTGATTCTTCGCACCATGGAGTACACCACCGCTCATGACTTTTCTGAACAAAAGCTTGGAATACTGCAGGGCCCTTCCGAAGGGTACCACCAACCATCCCATAGTGGTCATCACCAAGTCATCACCAGTGACAACTCCAATAGACCCTATTTGGGAACGATGGAAAGCTGTAAGGCCATAGCATGACGGCCCTGTGGTCGTCGTGGTCTTGCGGGCCCGGTTTTGAGAAGCCAGCTGTTGGACCTGGCAAGTAGGACTGGGGGGTTGTCACATGTTGTCACCATGATAAGCCAATATTTGGGGACAAGTCAAGAGCAATGAATTTTGGAAGAGTAACAATATGTAGATTGTAGATCAGTATATTTAATAACGCTTTATACTTTATACCAGGATGTGTTTGTTGGTAACATAATTAATTTAACTTATCCTTGTTTTGTTTTGTTCGCAAGCCAATAGTAATTACCGACCAACCCATGAAAAGGAGTTCAATTATTTTGCCACTCATTTGGTGAAACCGCTCCACCCTGACGACCTCATCAGATTTCTAGCAACTACCACCAGCCGCCATCAGCCCTTTGCCTTCATTCACCATCATGAATCGCCCTGAACCATTCATCTCCATGAGCCAGCATTCGCAACAACCATGAACCATCATTCTCATCATACATTTTCAGATATTTCAAGTCATGAACCATCATCGATTCCCCATCATTTGCCATTGTTAGACCACCATTATTGACCATAATTAACATTCATTAACCATTATTAACCACGACTATCCATCAGGTTCACCATGAACCAACAAGACCATCCCTTGCCGCATTTGCCGCGCCGCCAGGTACGTCCTAGGCATAGCTGCTCCACAGATTGCATTGCCCGGGCGAGCCGCGTTGGTCCGGAGCTTTCTGCTGGTGCCTGGGTGATGGCGATGGTGGTTGCAGAGTGATGAATCACCTTGGGTAATGATGGTTTTGTCACAGCATGGTAAATTGATGACTGATTGATGGTAAATTGTGGTTAGGTATTTTTGATTGATATTAGTTGATGGTTAAGTTAAGTATGCTTGATTGATGGTTGATGATGGTGAACTCTGATGGTAAATTGTTATTGAAAGATGCTTTTCAAGTGCTTTTGGCTAGTGAACAATGATGGTTAAACCGATGCTTTTATATTGTCAGTTATCAACGGTTATGACGGTTATCAATGGTTGATCTTGCTTTTGTGACAGTATTTGTCATGTACTGGTTATTGTTGGTCATATTTTGTTGCTTAATATTAGTGATGGGTGGTGATGCTGAATGACGACTCTATAAAGTGATGCCACCCAAGTAAGAGATACGTGTGTTGCTGGTGGGATCAGTTGAATCATGTTATTGACAACCTGCTATGCAACGCGGTAAACTTGACACAATATTTGCTGATCACATAGTGCAAACGGGTGTATATCAATCAACCTATGTCGAATTGGATTTGGCACAGATATGCGAAGAAAGCCCAGCCGTGCAGATTCAAGAAGGTAGTTTGAAGTACAGACAGTTCACAGTTCTCCAGGATGTACCTAGTAGCGGTGAGACTGGTATCAGCCATTACCCAACCTCCCCGGCTAACTCATGAAGTGCTGCTTTAGCACTTTGACATCACAATGAAATCGCCTGCTCCAGAAGAACACCAGAAACTTGCCCCAGCGTCCCTTCCTCCTTGAGGCGAGCATTCCCCAGCCTCCTTAGGAGTTCATGGTGTTCTCGGACACCACCACCTCATTATCTCCCGCCAGCATGGAAACTGTGGACGCTGGTGGCCTTCGGGGGGGCTACCCGGCCTGGATCATCAACGAGATGATCAAGTTGGATATCGATCCGGAGGTGCACCGTTCAACCACCAAGCAGCGCAGTTGGAGATCAGCCCAGTTTCCACTGTCCATCCAGGGCTCCAGGTCAGCAACGGATTTGTCGATCATTGCCATGTTGCATGGCCCGCTCAATGGTACTTGCAAGGTCAACCCCACAAAGCTTGCAGAAACCACTCGGGAGGAAGCAACATTTGTTGAATGACTTTGATGTGATGTAAATCATAGAAATCAATTAGCTACCAGCATCAGCTGTAGACCTGGTTGAATCTGCCAAGTACAACTAGTATTAACTGATTGGATGCGTTAAGATCCCTGATCTAAAACTACAGCTGGTTGGTGGTCAACTTCCCACTGAGTTGGGGTTTGGTTCATCGCTGCTGGTCATCACGGAAATCTCTACCACCAGTTGCTTCTGATCCACCACTGGTTATATGACATAAGTTCCCATAAGTCATCCACCACTATAGTCTTAAGATGCCATAAGTTGGTTCATCACTGAAATCAATTAGCAGTTGGTTATCATCCACCACTAGTTATGTGAATAAGTTGCCATAAGTTGCCCATAGGTGGTCCCCCGCCACGTTGGACCACCACCAGGTCCCCCAGGGTGGTCCCCCCCCGGCGCAGGCGGAGGCCGAGGAGGCCGAGGACCTGGCGGCGCGCCTGGCGGCCACCGAGGAGTCGCGG
>VSDK01009082.1:244843-273021 GCA_009767595.1 Symbiodinium kawagutii | reverse complement strand
GGTTGGGGGGTTGAGGATGGTGGGGTGGGGGCTTAGGGTTGGGCTTTGGAGGTGGGGATGGTGGGGATGGGGTGGTGGAGAGGATGGTTTGAATCTTGGAAATGCAGTCGGGGAAAGATTGAAGGTGGATTGTCAGCCTACTGATTGCATGTTTTTCTTTTGCGTATGCCTGTGAGTGTGTATCCATAGGGGTTTTGATTGAATGACTAAAATTTGAGGGAACAGTCCCACGCACTGCATCATAGTGCAAGGTAGGGCATGGACACACACACACACAACAAATCTCAAAAAACATATCATAGAATATTAGCCGTTTCGCTGGCTGGCCTGAACTTATGGTTTTCAACATCTTTCTTTTCCATATACTGTATTATTGAAAAGGATTGGTTGGTTGAGAAATATTTTGGGCATGGTTCAACTGGTGGTTTCTCAAAACAAGGGACCCCTACATCATCCAATGTGAGTCATTTATAGTGATAAACCCAGCATTTTTGGGGGGTTCCCTGCTTTTTGGGACAAGCCCCAACGAACCACCGACCGGACTCCTGCCAGCTGTGATCTCCCCGGCTATCAGGCCTCCCTGCTTCGTCGCTGTATGTGCCTCGGGCTTGCTGTGGACCTGGATCACTGGATGACCCTGGAACAGGTTGGCGACTGGTTGTGCGTATAAAGGGCGCGTTTGGCTCCGTTCTCTTTGCCATGGTATGCAACGTTGACCATAGCTTGATTTTGGAAAGAAATCTGCCCCTATCACAGGAGATTCTCCAGTGCGTTTGGTTTTTTACCTCTTGTTCCAGGAGGCCCACATAAATTCGGGCAAATTTTGAACAGAAGGAAGGTCAGTAGGGTTCAGTAAGACTTATAGTGATAGCATGTGATAGCAAAGAAGGTATTTTCAGAGGAAACCGTAGCCGCTGTAGAGCACGCTGCTGACCAGCAAAGTTGTATTTTGGTTGGGTAATGTTGCTGTTGCAAGACTGAATGTCTGACATTGGCCGGCTCGAAAACTGCAAAATGGCATGAATATGTGAGTGTACGGAAAATGCTGGTGAAGTCACAGCATGTGTTTTTCCTCGTCTTGCAAAAAAAAAGGGTTTGCATGGCACTTGGGAATTACTGTAACCGCTTCAGAATTAAATCTAGATCTAGGTTATCAAAATTGGTAACTCGACATGCGTGGTCAGTTGCGTCAGAACCATGTCCAGGGGCTTCCAGGTCCCCTGGTGGATCCTGATTGCGGCTAAGAGATGCAGCATGCTCGGCTTCGGGACTCACCACGTATGAGTCAACTATGTTAGCATCTTAACGATTATTTTGAGCGACTATCGAATGGTAAGTGACCCCTTATATGTGATTGATGATGTTCCGGGATGGTTTCAGACAGCCTCGCCCGTGATTGATTAGGTCTACTCATAAACATGGTAATCTCCTACGTATGTGCTTCGTTGGCATCCATTCCCGGCATTTGGAACCCTTTCTTTGTCAACGCATGCCACCACTTCCCCTGTCGACCTTCAGCAGCCACACTGAGATCTTGCTTCAGGTATTGACGCAGGAGTATTTGGTGCCTCGGCTTGCTGCCACGTCCTGCCACCCACCATGGATCATGTCAGATCCAGCCCTGACCATCCCAACATTTCACCTACCACGCGGTTACCATACGCATCCAGCGATGCAATGAATTCTGCCATCAATTCCACCAAAATCCGTGGAAAGCCCCGGCAAAAACAAAAAAATCCACCAATTCAAACCAATCTGCGCCTTGAAAAAATCCACTATTTCACCCCCACAGCTCACAGGAGAACACCACGGTGACGACCTCGCCGGGCTCCACCTTGGACTTCGCCACCGCAGCCTGTCGCTCTGTGGTGGCCAATGCGCAGGGCGAGGCGGCGCAGCTAGGAGGCTGAGGAGCTTGGGAGGTTGAAACCAAGGAACTCATGGTGAAAGATCATGCTTTGGTTGGTGCTTGGCATCAATTTTTGTTTGGTAAGTCGTTTCAACAGAATCAGTGGCAGATGATCGTTCATGATGGGTCCGATCGATTTTGTTGGATGTGAATTACGAGCGCTTCGATCGGTTGTTAAATGTGGCTGTTCTTGGCTGTGGGCAAGCAGGTGGCTGCTCTGCACTTGGTTCTTCAGTCTTGATTGGTCGTGTCCCTAAACTACAGACCCGTTTGTGGAATCATTTCGCCCCAAAGCAGTGTGTTCCTTTGGGTCTTGGAGTGTTGAATTATGGTGAGGGATCGCCCATACTGATACTTATATGATCTTATATACTTGTATGTAAGTGCCAGCATCTTGGCGACACTCCTTTTCAACCAAAAGGTTCAAAGACTGAGAGGTGTTTCAAAGTGCACCCTGAAATTGGAAGCGGGCAACGGGAACAAATGTAGGCACAAGTTAGACGTGAAGGACATGACCACATGATCACCTGCTCCCCTGGAGGTCTTTGGTCAAATCCTCGGGGATTGCGTCCACGTCTCCAGCAGTGTGACCATCGAAAATTCCGTGGAGCTCTGTGTACCCCTGACCTATGGCACACCTGCGGCTTGGCCAAGAAAGGCAGTTGCAGGTTCTACTGGGGAGGATGGGATAGCAGGGGGCGTACCCGGGGGGTTACCATATCTTGGGGACAACTTCTTTGGGTTGAGCCTGGATGCCAACCACCTTGGTGGTGGAGCAGCTCCAGGTCACGTGCCTACTCATGAGTTGATCAAAGTATTCGACCCTTAGCACATGACTAACCATGCTTAAATCAAACATAATATGAAACATGTTGAGTTCACCACTATACACCATGGTGGTTCAGCCCCAGCCTCAGGAAGACATCGATGAGTTCAACATGACCCCCCAGGCCCTGACTGCCGGCGCACGCTTCGATTTCGCGCTGGCCACACGTGTGCCAGAGACCTATGAGACAGACACGCCTGCGGCAGCTTGGTGATGCTGACCGGCAGTTCCTGGTCAATGGTAGATTCTGGTAGATCCCTTCGTTCATGAACCACCAGTTTACCTGACGTGGCTGGTGATTTGCCATCAAACATGGGCAACGTATTGATATGGATCTAATATGAAACTGCTCGTGGTTCATGACTTGAAGCTTTAGATCTTTCAGAGCATCAGCTAGCCCACCTTTTCGTCGCCGGTCTGTGACATCTCGTGACCACATTGCATTTGGTGCTAATGGAACTGTGTTTATCCACAAGATGGGATCATGAAACCTGTTGTCAGGGTGGTTGGCTGAAGGGAGGGCACAAGCCTACCTGGGCACCAGGTGAAGCATGCTTGCTGTCTTTCGATCCAGCAGTGAAGCTTTTCCCCCCGGATGATTCAACACCCATGGGTCGCTGATGAAATTGGTGAGGGTTTATGAACAGCAAGTGGTCTCATGTTAACCTCGGATCAGTAAACCATAGGTATATATTCATGGGGGGCGTGCCATTTCAATGGAAAAAACACAGCTTTTAGGGGATACCCCTATTGATCAACCAGTGGTTTATTGATCCAGGGTTGGCATGAACCTGATACCTGATACCTTTGATTCGCAACATGATGGCGCAATACGACGCGGAAAGCGTACAGATTCTCATGGTTCTTGTGAGGTATCCCCCCATTCTGTTCTTATTTATATTTGTTTTGCATATCCCGTGAGTGCCTCAGCTCGGGATGTGGTGGTTGGGATGGTGATGAAGGGGTGATAATGTTGGCGGCACTGGTACGTGATCACCTTTGCACACGTACCATCACCATGATGTTTTTACCTTCTTAAAAAGTTCCTGCCATGGATAAGTCTCAAGCTACCTGTTTGGACAATTTTCCTGGATTGCCATGTTAGCACTATAGGGATGTCAAGCGCTAGGGGTGTCAGCCAAAATATCCACATCTTCCAAGGCATGGGTCAACGGCCCTGTTGGGATCAACACCTTTCCACTGCTGGGGCTTGACCAATGATCCCAGTTGCGCTGAGGCCCTGCAGGCTGGCGCGGAAGTGCCTGGTCGCCTGGGACCGGTGATGTGGAACTGGGAGGATAGCGTGACCTGGGGACGTCTGCCACCGGGCTGGTACTACCTGAGCCTTGGCCATGCTGAGTGGTGTGTGGCTTGCGGGTTGGTGATTCGTGATGGCTTGGTCATGGCTCGGTCATGGCTTGGTTGGGCCATGGAACATCACGGCAGCAAATCCGCATGCGGTGTCAGAAATGGTTCTGGGAAGCATGAGCCGCTAACTTACCCCCACTCAGAGCGAGTGTTGTGTGATTATTGGATCCTGTTTCGAACATTGTTGGTGGACACAACTCTAAGTTGCTGTTTGACATGAAGCTCTTAATCGTTTGATTTAGAGCCTCCGGCTGTCCACACTTGGGGATCATGTTCCCAAGTGTCGGGTTTGTGCTCCCAGCCATTGCCTTTGTCATCCTTCTTTATTGTTGACTGAGACTATTGCTATCTATTGTTGATACTGGATTCGTTTCACTTCCTACATTGCTGTTCTGTCAATTTGTTGCTTCAGCCGGCCAGTAACTAATGATTCTTTCCAGTCCCTATGGCTTTTGATGGCTGTGGGCCAAAACCCTATTCTCACAAATGAAAATCTCAAAACGACCCAACTCGTTTTAATTGGATCTTTCATCTAATTACTCGTTTTTGGAATGATTGGTATTGATCCATCACTATGTAGTTTGCCCGGTCTGTCCCACATTCTTGTTGAATACTATCACCTGTCACCAACCATTAACCAGCATTATCAACCATAGAAATATTAGAAATATTTGTATTCTCATCTATCATTTGTAGTCTTAGCCTCATTATTGCCGGTTATTGGCCATGAGACAAGCCACCAATTTTGGGATGATTGGTATGGCATAGCCTGATAGCCCAGCTGTGGCACCCAGGAGCCCTGCCAGTTTGCCGGTGGAGCTCCGCCGGGACGGCGCCGGTGGGGCGCGGCTGTGCTCCAAGATCTATGCGGCGGAGCGCCTCGGCGCGGACAGGGGGAGGTTTTGTGGCGCTTAGGGAGGTGCTTGGAGGTGGACAGTGAGGTGAAACTATAAGTCATGGTGGGATACGGTGGGGTCTTGGTGGATGGTTTTGATGATTTTCCTTGCTGCGGATTTGGGATGGATAAAGTGTGACGCCTCTTGGATTTATAAACCCTTTTGTTGAAAGGTAGATACGATGTACTACACACTCATCAAGCACAAAAAAAAAGAAGGTGATTCAATTCTTAGATCCACCTGTTTTCATGGTGGAGTAACACCTTCAGCTGCATGAAGCTCTTTCAACCTTGGCCATGATTATTTTCTGACTCTGGGGCGCAGTTTGAATTTTATATCTTCCTTTGGGAATTTGAAGCCTGGGGCCTTGGGGAATCCTTCAGATAGCACTGAGGCAAACCTACTGCCCAATCCTGCGACTGGGGACGCATCCAAGAAGCTCGGCACTGGAAATCCTCTGACAGTCATTGCAAGTTCTGGCATGGTGAGGAGTTTCAATAGCAACGATATGCAGCGGTAGATTCCTATCACTTCGCCACCAGCAGCACAGCACTTTTTGCTGAAGACTGATAGGCATTTTTGGGCCATCCATTCCCCAGAATTCCTTCGATATTTGGGCAAAAGCAATGGCAGCTCAAAAAGCTATGACAGTTGGCTTACCCATGACTCTTTTGGATGCCTGTGCGACCAGCTGCACCCAGTTGACACGCACAAGTGTATCGTGGGGTTCTCCACGTTGATCAACTGAGTTGGCATCCCAAGATACCATCATTACCATCATTTACGTCGAGAAACTTCACCGGTTTCAGCCTGAAACAAAGCCACCGAGCCTCACTCAGTCGGTGCTGAGGAAGTCTCATTTGGACCAATGCTTCGGGCATGCCGAAGGCCTGCATTTGCCTGAGATGAGGGCTATGGATCTATGATTCTATTGTTGGATCAACTGCAAACAAAGGTGCTGGTTCCAATGTACATGGCCATGGGTTCTGAAGCTTGAAGCAACCAGCAGACTATCAGTTCTTTTGCTTGAGCTGACGCGAGAGCAAGCTCAGTTTTCTAGATGGATGGTTGATGGCAGTTGACAGTTCATGAATCAGTTGGTTGCTTGATCATCTAAAGTAGTTCACCAGTTGATGATCAAAAACGCTGTGAACTCACAAGGGTTGCTGCGGGGACCAGGGGGACCACCCGGCTGGGGCGCAGTCTCGAGAGGTCTTGGGCTTTGATTCCAACTGCGAGGAGATGGATCGGCTGCTAAAGGAGGTCCATAACCTGCAGAATCAGCGCCTTGGGCGGTGAAAAGAACCAGCTGCTGAAGGCGTTGTGAGCAGTAGATGATCAGTGCTAGTGTTGTTAGTGAGTGGTAGTAAGTGATTTTTGAATTGTTTTTAGTGTCGTCGGTGTTGTTGATGATGGTGTTGGTGACGTTTGTGGTCACATCGTTGTTGGTGATATTGTACGTTTAAACCCCTGGTTGCGTAATCATGTTTTTTGACAACCAGCACACGGTAAGGATGTTGATTAAGAATCTAGCACTAGTTGTTTGATTAGCGTATGTTGGTTCATGTCCACTTTAACAATATAATATCTCACTTAATTAGTGATAGTGAGTCAATGGGCAAGGAGGGGGCACACGTCCCTAAGCGTAAGGAAACAAACAAACAAATAAACAAACAATGAAACTCTTACAGTAGATTCCAATTGAAATCTTGCGGGCGGGGACAAGACACAAACCATTCATGGGACCGCAACTAGGCTCACTGCTTAGCCACCAAGGCTATGTCGGCCGTTGCGAGCTGCCGAAATACCAAAGAATACAAACAAACAAACTTAGCCACCAAGGTTGGATTCGGTAGTTGACAGTCATGGATATTCACCGTTTTGGATCATAGCTTGAGAAAAGCAAAGCGGCGACCTAGGCTTTCCATGGGACACCAAGCACCCCAAGCGAACCACACGGCCTGCCCAGGAATGCGGACAATCCAGTACCTTATTTGCCTATGGATCAACATGTCTCAGATGAAAAGCTCTTGCAGGAGTGGGTCCATGTGGAGGGAAGTTGGTTCAGAGGTTGGTCGGTTGGCCAAGGACTTTGAAGATACAATCGGGCCATGATTGCCCAACATGACCAAGCTCAAAGCTCCAAATCGCAGGGGGTTCGCCATGTTTTCCCACTGAACCACGCAGGAGAGATTGGATCAGGGCGTGCTGCCAACGGTGATGCCGACCTCCAACCTGCCGGTGTGTTTGCGTGGGCAACTTGGCTGCCCTTGGCAAGCTGCGGGCTGAACAGAACAGCCTGAGCTGCATGAATCATCTTACCACTTTGTCATTTTTTACCGAATGGTTAAAGTTAAAAATATGGTCATCATCAGGCAAACATTAATCCCTCCCTCCCTGGTAATCAAACTTGGCTGACCGGAAAACGGCCATTCCCAAGACGTACCGTATCATCTAGATGTTCCTGACCATTGATGATTCAGTTCTAGTTTGCATAACTAGGCAACCAATGGTAACCAGTGGTAAAGATTCGTTTGTTTCGCATGGCGCTATTGGTTGGTGGCCTGTGTTCACCCCATATTTTCTTGATGGTTTGTTTTGGTTTTGCATGGAGGACTTCAGCGAAACCCTGCGACAGGCAATGCATGGTGCAGAAGGGCAATGGCTTTGAGACTTTGAAGCAGTTCACGTTCCCTTGCGGTGGGAGTGGGGCCAGAGCGAGCTGTTCATGTCATTTGTGCTCACCGTGTTGGATCCAATGGTTATATAAACCAATGATCATAACAGTGGTTGACGGGGAAATGAAGATATAGACGAAAACTCCACCAAAGATGCTTCTCGAAGGCGCTTGTTTACTCCAAGTCACTACAGCACTGGATTACACTGCGGCGGCAGTCTTGAGGCCCCTGGCCCCTGGTTCCAGGGCCAAGCCGAATAGTTTCATCACAGATTCGTGTCCCAAGTCCCCACCGAATCCTACTGGTCCTCATGAGCTGATCCGCGATGTTGTTTGTTGCCTGCTGGATGCGTGGCTGTGTTGATAGCTGGTCAGTGACCTACACCTCTGGGCTCCGAACAAAATCGCGTGGCACCTAGGAGATCCGAGCCAGCGACGAGGGCGACTGTGCCATCACCTGCTGACGGGCTCTTGGCCTCTGACCATCGCGAGAAGACAGATAGCTGGATGGGATGATCAACCTGTTCTTTTATACTTGGTGATGAGCTAGAATCATCCATATGATATAATCGTAGATATAGCCTTAGATATAGCTATACACATTGTCATTGCCATTCATTAGGTGTTTATTTGGTTTAGTGACTTAGTTAGTTAAACCCGCTTGTATGTGATTTCCTCGTGTTTTCCACGGTTGCAATGTGACTTTGCCACGAAGCGCAATTTGGAGCTTCAGCCGAAAGATGGGCTGATGGCCGCTAAGCGGCTGACAAGAAAGAGAGGAGCAAAAACTCAATGGTGGCAGGTGGCTCTTGGGTGAATGGTGGCTCTAATATATTTGGCAGCTGGCAGTGGCCTAAAAAACTGAAGGTGGCTCTTGGGTAGCATTTAGTCCTTGAGATTCCTGGATACTTCCATGAAATCCCGATTGTTGACAGCATGCCATCGATCTCCTTGCGCCATGGCTGCCGTAGGGGAATTCTTCGTGATGAGAGTTTTGTGATTTCTGAAGTTGTTGCCATTGGATGCCACTGGGTGCGGTTTGGACCCAAATCCTGTCAAGCTACAAAAGGCTGGTGGATGTTGAAGGTACTTAGGTTGGCATTTCACAGGTGCAGCACCTCAGAATTTGCAATGAAATTGCTGCATTTATGACCTTCATCTCCACCTCCATGGGGAGTTGTTCCCTGAAGCTTGCAAGCACACTTACTTGCAGCAAGTACGCGCCATTTGCTGGGTTCCAAAAAAGGGAAATCATAATCACAAAGGCTCTGTGGGAGCCTGGTGCTCCTTTCTATTGTCATGGTGTGTCCTGGATGATGGTGCGAAGCTGTAGTCAGGGTAGAGCCATGGCATGCCATGAGAAACAAGTAGAAGAGACTTAGGAACCAGTTCAAATTTTGGCAATATTCTACATTTTTCAATTTCTGCATTTGTTCGGTTTTTCTATTGGGAACCGTAAGGATGGCCCATTGGCCACCGACTTCTCACCAGTGGGATTGGAAACGTGGCTGGCTGTTCATTATATAATTCGGCACCCCCCAACCCGGGCTTGGACCCGAAATATAATGCCATACATATTGCCTATCGGCTTTGAGGTTGCCAAATTTATGACACTGATAGCCGAAGCTTTTTCATCATGCTGGGCAATTTCCCGGGGCACATTAAATCAATCAGTGTACGCGCCCAAATGTGGAATAGACCAAAACTATCATTTGAATGCCCCCCATAAAAAAACCGCTTCGATTCAAGAACCCATAGTGGGGGGTTAACAATCTATGTGTTTGATTTTGGTCCAGTCTCCAAAAATATTCAGTTCATACAACATTAGTGAACTCATCGATGTAGTTTAATTTTCCAATACAACATTCGTGGCCTATTCAGTAGGACAAGCTGACCCGATAAAGCCAAATGGTGGCTCCTCAAGTCAAATAGGGGACCTCTAAAAATGTATGTTTTATCATTAGCAATAGAGAGTAGTGGATGATTGGGGGTCTCATGTTTTGAGGCACCCAAATCAAGACGTTCCCATCACTGCCACCAACAGCGCAGGAGGGCCAGGCGGTTGTTGATTCTATTTTTTTGGCTTAGTCTGATTTATTAAGATGGGTATATGTTTTTGGGCGTTATTCTTTTCCTGTTTCTGATGCATGAGCTGGCTCTGCGAGTGTGACCATGCAGCCTGCAGACATGTTGACAAGATGCATTCGTTAACTGACATGCACAGCTACCAAAAGTGTGAACACACCCTATCATACCTTATCAGCAAGGTCAAAATTGCAATTAAAACCCGGTTGAAGCTCAACACAATTTGTGCATACATGGGCCCCAAATCCAATTGATTAATAAATAGACATTGTTTCCCGATAAATCAATTGATCTCAATTTGATCCATGCAAATATATACACATATAATGACCGTAGTATTAGTTACTAGTACAAATTGCATTTGAAGAGTTTGACGTAAGGATTCGAAGAACACCACAAGTGGCATAGAGTAAATTTAATCTGGGCTCAGCCGCTCCGTGCCGGCACAATGCCAGGGACCTGGCATTAGGAAGGGTGGGACGGGACGTCCTTTAACGACCTGCCATGGTGGATCACATATTCGTTTTGAGGTGATCACTAATTTCAACGTATTCACCATTGGTGGATTACATTGGCATGTTCATGGTGGATTTGGATCAGTGAAGAAAAGATAAGAGCAGTCGAAGTGAAGTCAGCAGCTGCGTGCATCAATGATTTGTTCAAATTTGTTATTTTCAAAACATGTGCATCCGTGATTCGGTCAGTGGTCCCCAGCTCCCACACCATTCGTCCATCCAGCCAGCGCAGCTGCATATCCAGCAATGCGTTTACTTTGCTGCAGTTCAATCATCCATGGGTGCTCAGGCCTTCGCCAGTGAAAAAGCTTCACTTGGCCGCAAAGGTTCGCCAGTTGAGCATGGTCATGGTTGGCGGTTAGACCCAGGCAGTTGGACCAGCTTGCAAGATCGAAAGGTTTGATTGGAACAGACTTCCTTTACCTTATTTAAAAGCCATCGCCCTGAATTTCATACAGATCGGTTTCAGGAGAAGTGAAGACTGTGATCGGCATTTTTCTTTCATGCAGGCCAAGAAGAAAGCAAAGCCGGAGCCTGCAAAACCAAAGACAGGCGACTTTGAATGAGGGGAGTGGGAATGCGCGGGTGTCTTCTCAAGGAGTTTCGATTGATTATCTCTTAAAAAGGTTAAGCATTAGGGGTGTTCAGAAACTATGGATCGCTTTTCCCATTTTTATCCATGTTGGATCATGTTGGTGTGGGATTTTGGCCTCACCGGCTGGGGGCACACCGCACGCCTGCATGTAACGTTAGCACATGTGCTCGGGAAAAATCAAAACATGTGCCGTATATTTTAGATTGGTATGATGGGGCGTGACAACGCTGTATCCAAGTTCCCTCCTGCAACCTTTTGGCTAACAGTGCCAGAAGCTCAACAATGAGCTGCAACACACGTTGTCCGAAGCCAATCTTGGCCGCTGACCATGGCTGATCAGCAGATCTTGCCGTTCTATGGGCACATGCGGGAGCCTTCGAGGAGTTCAGCAACTTCTACTGGCACGACGTGCCCTACAGGTTTGTGCTGCCGGACTTGCCCGTCGGAGTTTGACAGCCAGTATAGCGAGAAGGCTACTATGGGTGTCAAAGCGGCTTTGTTCGAAGACCAAGAAAGAGACCATAGGTTCATCGATGAGTCGTATATGCCTGATGACACCAAGGCTCTTGGGCGAAAAGTGAGGAACCTCAAGGAGGATGTTTGGACAAACGTTTCGCGCAGACTGCTTTCGAAGTGGTCCATCAGAAGTTCAACGCTTCCCATGATTGAAGAGGTTGCTGCTGGAGACTGGGAGTCAGAGGCTGTTCCAAACGACCGGATTTGGATGGATTTGGGGCATGGGCATTGGCTTGAGATTTCAGCACGTGCAGGGCTGGCGGCGTGAAGCACTGTGGTCCCCCATGGTGTGTCACTTGTTCATCGCCAGGCGAAAAGAAGAAAGACGACGCGTTGAGCTCAAGCCAGCGGGTCATGCGATGTGTCCAGGGCCATGATATGGGTCTTGCCAATTCCGAGTTAATGATTTTTATCCCAAAAGTTCTCGACTACGTGACTGGTCACGTATCGGATGGTATTAGCCACACATCCCACGCACAGCATCGCTCAACCACATATTCTCCACATATCATGGTCACAAATAATGGCTCATCCGTCATGATAGCTCATGGGTTTTGAATCGATCTGGCAAGTAAATCACCGGCTGAATGGCGGTTGATTTCCAGTAGTGAGATGTCCACATTGTTTGGCTCAACCAAAAATTGAAACGGTGCCTGACAAAAATGTGTTTTTAATGTCTGAGCTGTTGAAGTTTGGTCCATCACTGGATCTACTACGACCTGTTTCTCCCACACTGCCCTTGAAGTCCTAGAGGGCCGGCAACTGCTAAGGCTGTGGCGGTCCGACGAGACGAACTAGGGAGCGCGCCCCGGCTGCGATGGGCCAGCCGTTACCCAACATGGTTGGGGGATGTTGGGGGGAAAAGTCACCATCATTCGATGAAGATCGTGCATAAAATCACGACCATTGGAATCGTTCAAATCATTCACCATTTTTGGTGGAAGGGTGTGGCGATGTTAGGAGTGGTTCGCGGGGGCCCGACGCGGCAGCTGTTTTTTTTTGTGGATTTCTGACAGGTCGAAACTCCAGGAACCAATCTTTAGAATGCCCGGGGATTATGTCCCCATGATCAACGAGGATTGGCCCGAGAGGATAATATGATTTTGGAGGTCATATTGTTATGTATGTTTCTTGATGTTTTACATATATATAAAAATATGTATATATATATATATAGAAAATATGCATGTTTTTCCAATTTTATATATATGTATATACATATATATTTTTTCAATATTTATAGACCTATTTTCCTCATATATATATATTGTTTTTATATATATTTTTTTTTAATATATATATATATAAATAATATATAAATATATTTCATTTCTTATTCATTTTTTTGCATTTATTTTTTTCATTTTTCCATTTTCTGTATTTTTTGAAATTGTTTATTCACGTATTCATTCAATTATATATTTTTTTGTTTTTTCATGTATTTATGTTTTCTATTTTTTTGCATTTATTGATGCATTCATTTATTTATGTATTTATTTTTCGGTGTTTCTTTATCGATATATTTTTTATTAAATGATTTTTTTTTACTTTTTGATTTTTTTTTGAACATTTAATTTCATGATGGATGATGTTCATGTATGTCATTATTTTTCAATTATTGATTGTTCAATTTTTATGATTGTTCATTTTTTAATTCTTGATTTTCCCATTTTGGATTTATTTTTTTGTATTTGTTTGATTTTTTTTGATATAACTATATTTCATCACGGTAATCAAAATAATTTGTATATATTTTTGTTTAAATAAAAATAAATAAAAAAATATATATATATATATATTTATATTTTTATTTATTTATGTTTTGCAGTCTCACCCCCTTGTAAGAGAATCAGAACCCCTTTAAGAGAATCAAAATGATATATGTGTAGGATGGCCTTCGGATGGTGATGCTTGGTTTTTTAATCCTTCGAATTGGTCTTTCAAAATCTACCGATATTACTATTACATCAATATCTGGTTCTCTTTCGTAGGGAACCTATTCAATTCAACCAGCTGCTTGTTATGGCCAAAACCAATGAAACAATGCGTGCAACGGAACCCAGGATATCCTTATTAGCCGGGGCTCCCCATCCCAAGATGATGACCCCTGGCCATACAAAGTCCAGCCAAACCTTTTTTCTTGGTGCGGAATCCGGGCCAAGTCGCCAACGCAATGGTTCAACCTGGATATTACAAGAGTCATGGGTTGGTGCCACCGGAATGGGTTAATGATGCTTCATTCATGCTGATGGTTATTGGTTGGTGGTTTGGAGGTGGTCGTTAATTCTTAATTTTGAACCATACCCATTGAAAAAAATGCACGTGGCTTATAGCCGAGAAGAAATGCAATGGCCTTTGCAATGCGAAGGAATACTCCATGGATGACGCTGATGTAAAGTCTGAGACCGCGTGGGTGGTTCATGTCGGGCATCCCCTACACAACAAACAATTTTTTGACCAGCGCACCAGGCGCCGATGCCCCGCCGAGCAGCTGATTGTGATGTCAGGACCCGCAAGCGACTTCGACGAAAAAAATGGTCTGACCGTCCCATAACTGTGCAAGAGCTGGAGGCTATGTATGAATATTTAAAAACATTGCAATAACATTGCAGTCGAGGCTGCGTGGAGATGTTGTCGGGCGTGCTATGGCCAGTTGAAAAAACATGTCTTTCGAAACAGGTGTGCCCACATGATCTAGCCCCATTCAGCGGACAGGCTAGCAAATACGACTGTGCTTGCAAGCCGGGGAGGCCAACGAAGTTGGATTTGGCACCGACCTGATCCGCAAATTTACATGGTTCTGGCAGGGGGCGCGGACAGCCAGAGTGGCCAATATGTAAAGAGCATGCCGCGCAACATGTCACAACACATCACGGGCAGCATGGAAAGTCAATGCTTAGCTTTGCGATTGAATCCCGGCTATCGCGCGCTACATGACCTGCTTGATGGAGCGGCCACTTGCTCCGCGAAAAAAGTCGAAACATTAGATTGAAACTTCAACCCATCCACGCGGCCATGTGGATTCGAAGCAGTAGCGCGCGTTGCGCATGTGTGGGGGCCAAGCGGGTCACGACGGGTCATGTATTTCGGGGAAGCATGATTGGAGAAGTTGGCTTCGTTTCACATGATGGCATCCTACAGCGCTTGGTATATTCCAATGATTGTCAATGTTTCCACGTTTTGTTAGTTCGTTTTTTACAGTATATCAACATGATGTAGCCACTAGATGCACAAAAAAACCGGAAAATTCCATAAAGGTGAACGGTTTATTTGGACTTGGGTTCTGCGCGAGCACCATGTTTGACATCATGTGTTCAGGAGGTATTGGATGTGCTTCATCAAGACATCAGCCACCATGATTGTGAAAAAACTACTTGGTGCCATGTGTGTGCAGTGGTGCAAATGGAATTGTTGATGTTGTTAAAATCATATTTTGGAATTGGTGGTGGAATTGGTTCAACCACTTGAGAATTGGAATCGGGTTCAGTTTGGTTGGATTCACAAATAAGTCAGCACAAAGCATTTGATATAGGAAATATATGGAAATTACATTTCACGTTATGGAATCCCATTGCACTTGATTTTTTTCAGTGATCATTGGTTCTAACTATGTTTTGCTAGCGGGTGATTTTTCAGTATGTCAAGAGGATGCAACCCATAGATGCACACAAAAAATCGGAGAAATTAAGGGTGAACAATTTATTTGGAATTGGGTTCCTGCATGAGCAACATTGTTTCACACCATGTGTTCAGGCGGCATTCGATGTGCTTCATCAGGACATCAGCCACCATGATTGTGAATAAAGTATTTGATTCCATGTGTCTTTGTGTGTGTGGGCGTACATGGAAAGGTTGATGGTGGTACGTTGTTCAAACCATCGTTTGGAATTGGTGGTTCGATGGGCTCAACCACTTTGGAGTTGGAAGCAGGTTCATTTTTTATGCAACACATAGTTGGAGGTTGCCAGAAGGGGTTCTGATGTTCGCCTCGCTGCTGTGAAGAGCATTCGTCAGGATAGGTGAACTATGTTTCATTTCAATGTGGGCCCACCGACTTGAGAAAGCATCTTGACAGCACGGCTATTACGGCAAAGGTTCATTGCTCCTCCATTGAGCGCGTTAACAATCCCAGGTTGACTACGTGGTTCGTTCACCATTTGATGCAATGCTTATTTAATTCCGTCAATTGCACCGTCTGGCCTGAGCCAAAAAACAAACAAGGTGGGGGACATCTTGTGTCAAATAATGGACACTTTGCGGATGGCACCCTCTGAGTAGGAACAAGGTTATCGGTTAATTTTCATTTTAAGCTAACAGTTGCCAAAACATTAGGGCATATTGTATACTTATGGATTGGGGAACCTGTCTGAACATTCAACCATGCAAAAGAGAAAACGTGAAAACACTAGCTACAACTAGATCAATATGTGTTGCGTTTGGTCAGGTGTTTGTTGATAAATTCAAAAGTCGAAAAGTCTTCGCAACCCCGCCCGTTGTTCTTTCAGCAATATCAAAGTTCGGCAAGCTGTGGTCACCCAAATTCTGGAAAGTGGCTGGTCACATGCAGCAAATATGATTGCCCATGCAGGACCTGGACCATTTCCACAAAAACACGTGATGTTCCCAGCCGCCGCGAATCAGCCACATCTCTACCTCTCCACGGGTTTCAATGATGTACATTCAGTATTTTAGTGTTGCGAGTGAGCACAACACAGAAATACCAACAGAGCGCACACCCAAACAAGTCAGAATTCTCAAAAAAAACAATGGACATCCATGGGCTGTCTTGCGTGGTTCTGAATTCGCACATTGTTGGTTGGGAATTTCCATGGGGATTTCATGTTTGTGGTCACTCAAAGCTCTCAATCCCAGCTAGTCCTTGGAGTTTGGCAATGCCCAAATGAACCATGTCATGCGCCCACAATCAGGCCATTGATTCCGGCTGTGACTGATCGGGGAAAAAACCGAGTAAGCGTCCTTCCGTTGTGAACCACTACCCATGTATTGCCCAATTTCACCATCAGCCAGCCCTGTCACCATCATTTGCTGCTTACTTGCAGTTTGTCGATATTTGTCAATCAGTGGTTGGAACTGGTAAACCACAAGAATTGGTGATCATTTCACATCATTGGTGAAATCATCAATCATGAACCAATCAATGATGATTACCAAGTACATCCAAGTACTCATTGAGTATTCTCAACTGGTTCCGGTCATTGGACACTACCAAGCGGACCTTTAACCATCAACTCAATCCAGTGACTTGAACTAACAGCAACGGCCCTGAGGACGTGGATTGCGGCACGGTAGAAACCGGACGTCTTGTGCTGCAGAGGCAGATCCCTTGGCCACGGCTGCCGGCTGCCCTCGCAGTCCGGTTTGTTGGAGGTCAACTCCAGGAGACAACATGTATTGAAGAGTGGTGGTCAATAAATATTAGGGGTTGGGGATGGCTGCATGAGAGACATGACAGTCTGCATCAACACACTATAGAGAACATGATTCAATTAAGTGATGCAATTTTTTTGTGGTGATTGATGTGATGAAAAACCACTGCGGCCACTGCGCCAATAGATGGTAAATCATCAGCAATACTGGGGCTTTAGGGCATATATGATGGATAGTTGATCGTGAATGATGGTTGTTACTGATTAGCAATCATATGCTTTCACCCATGGGGAAATATAGGTTTTCAATGTGGCAAAGGGTGGTTCACAGTTACCCTGTTATAGACCAACTATCGATGGTTCAGGTGGCGGTCAATGATGGCGAACCTTTCAAAACCTTGCCATGGAGGGGAAATCCCGAGCTCATTCAGCGGCACGTCATTGATACGAATGGATGGCGATCTTTGACCGTCAGGTCAAACTAACAAAGAGTAACAAGCATCCAATAGTCACATCTAGTCTAGACACTAGATCACTGGCCAACTCACCTCACTTACTGTAAGATGCGCGGTCGTGCATCGGTTTTGATAAGAAGGGCTGGCTCGCACTGTTATCTCGGGCCTCCTGGAGTGCAGTGGCTACCAGAAAAGCAAACATAATTAATTATCCATAACCCACTGGTCATATCATGCCTGTGTTTGTTTGGTCTCCATGCGGTCGACCATTTCACCTTCCTGGGATGCACAGCTTGCCACGGCAAATCCGGTGGTGTCAGGCTAGCCATCGCCCGCCATGGCACTGCCGCTTAGGTTATCCCGTTCCCTTCTTCAACTTCACCGTTAACTCCCACAACTTGGCCTTGGAGCCTGGGGTGGACACCAGCTTGACAGATGCTCGGCGGGTTGCCGAGGGATCCCCAAAGTGGGACTGAATATCAAGGCCTGATGAGTTATTGAAAAATTCCTCACAAATTGCATTGATTACACGTAAATTATTGCTAGCTGACAAGTCCTTGTAAGTTCTCAATGATTGTGAAGCGTTAATGAATTTAACACGGACTCTGTGAGTCAAGTGTGCAAGAAGTTAGGAAGGGTTGGTTCATTTGCAAGTGGGAAGTGGGAACTGAGGCCTGGTGCAGCCGCAGCCCTGGTCATGATAATCTATCATGGGTTCATGCGAGGATTCCCTATAAACTGGTTCGAGCGAACTAAGTAGGAGCTGGTGGTTCAGTTTCTTGTGTCCTTCCATCCCTCCATGAACACGTTTGACTCTTGTCGCTTTGCTCGCATTAGTTGTGCTCCCGTCGCATTTTGTAATCATTTTGGTGATCAGCGTCATCATCATTCAAACGATTATGGCTCAAATCCTCTAATTCTATAATTACAAGCATAAACAGACAAACAGACATGAAGTCACACCCTCATTTGTTCCCATCGTATTTTGTAACTTCCTCCCAACAACAACCCAGCGCCCCCACCCTGGTTGTTGGGATTTGTTGGGTGCCAGGGTGCAGCCCTTGCATGCTCCCAAGGAACACTGGAGCCAACTGACCTTCCTGGTCCAAACCTTTGGTGCCCACGCGGTGTCTCCTCGCTTTGATCCCATTGTGCACTACCGGAATTTGGTGGGTGGAGCCTTGGCAGAGGGCTATTTTGAGGTGGCCAGAGGGCCCATATTGGGGTTGCCTTGGGTTCAGTGGCTGATGGGTGGTTGACATTACCCATCACCAGCAATAGGCTAGAACTTGTTTCTATCAACAACATGCAATAACCAAAAAAAAGATGTGTATATATCATTCTGACATCTAGGCGACTGCTTTTCGAATTTTGGATGACTGGTTGGTGGCTGAAACATTGGAGTTGTTCTCACGCACTTGCAGTTGCTTCGTCCGATTTTGAAAGCAAATGCTGGGCACAGTTCATGTCTTCATCCTAGGGTACAATGAAGGGAGTACAGCACAGGGTCAGCTAGTGATAGTGGTTGGTATGTTGGGAGAATGAACCTGCTGGCTTTACATGCTGGAGGTATTTGCAGACTAAACGACCGATGCTCATGCCAGTGGAATACAGCAGTAGAGGGTGGCTTTTACTTCTTCGAACATGGTAGGCTGGGGGAGCCAATCCATGGGCATCACGCAGCTACCGCTTCACCACCAGGTTGGTGACCCTATGTTGGACAAGTTGATGCCCGTAGCCCACCGCTGCGGGCGTGCAGAGACAAACTCCTGGTGGGATACCCCATCACCTTGAGCACCTTGGACTTCCAACCCTGATCCACTAGGCTCCTTTGAAGTTGGCCAGGCCTCCTCAGCCCAATCTCAAGAGCCTTCTTTCCTCATCGGTTTGTCAACGATCTTGTCATCACTGCTTTTGGGCTTTGGAGGGGGAGCTGGAGTTGGGGCTGGAGTGGAACGATTGCGAATCTGTTCATCATGAGCTGCAGGAAGCAGTCCATGCACCATGTCCTTCATCAATCATGTCAATCATGGAACCAAGCTCTATATTGGACTTGTTGATGGGATCCCAGAGCAGTCCATGTACCTTAGGATAGTCCTCCCCTTCCACAACTCCATCATCAGCATGATTGGGAGCATGGTGACCAGGATCCAGTGCCATATCTTGATCTTCGGGTGGACCCCACAAGGTCCCACATATCAGCTGGGTTACGAAATCTATCTCCACGGGGGAGGCCGCGCTTCCCGAGCCCAAACTTCATATCCTAGCTCGGCCCGCCCTTACCTCATCATCCCAAGTTGCGGCATCAAGCTGGGCCCCACTCTGTCCAGATGTCCCCTGAGCGGTCAGGGGATCTCAAAGGTGTGGCTGTAGAAGGTAAGGTCAACCTAAGTGCCAAAGATTTTCCGGAAAGGGCTGGATTAAAATACTGGGGGGATACCAAGAACGTAATCCCTTGCCCCTATTACTAACTCCCCCTCCCCAAATACTAAACACCTCAAGGGGGTTTTATATTAGGGGGGGTTTAATACTAGGGGACCCTACTATTAAGTGAAGGACCCTAATAATAAAAACCACTTGAGTGTTTAATGTTTGTCTTATCAGATTCTTTAGTAACACCTAGTCAACAATTGCAAAACCCAACTGCACGAAGGGGACCCAAGTATTCAAATTAGGACCCTAATGATATTTGGCGTTTAATATTGCCTTATTAGATTCTTTATTAACACCTTTCCAAAACTTGCAAGAACAAACTGCACGAAGGGGACTCTAACATTGAATTTAGGACCCTAATGATAAAAACCACTTGGGTGTTTAGGACCCTAATACGAAACCCTTTGAGGCCAAGGGGTTTTAATGATAGGGGGAAAACCGTTGGTTGAGGCATGTTGTTTTACTTTTAGTTTTCAATTGCTACAATTAAACGTACAATTGACCAAAACCATAAAAAATCAAAAGTGCACACCCAAGGTGTTTTTTATATTACGGGGAGGTTTAGTAGTAGGAGGAAGGGATTATAATTGTATATATAATCATGATAGTGAACACAAGTTTGCAACTTGGAAGCTCGCTTGGACATATGGACTGTTCTGTGTACAGCTTTGCCAGTTTGAAGTGTAACCCCAAAAATAAACCTCAGGAGTGACAGAGTTAAGAATTTCGAAATGCTAACCAAGAAATATGTGCCTTTGCTGGGGCTGGCGTCTCGGTGACACCATTTTCCTCAAACAGGTGCCACGATGATGGGAATTAAGGCAATACACATATCAGATCTAAACGTTCCAGAAAATCAAAACCTGCCTTGACGTGTTGGGTTGATTTCAAGCTCATGGGTTCGAACCAAACTCCATGCAGCTGCGTGATCCGCTTCTCGCCCGGCCGCAAGGTAGCTACAGAGCAAGAGCTGAGCCTTGAAAGCAAATCGAATCTGGCTGGGTGAAGGGTGATAAGATCTAATGATGATTGGAACAGCCCCACTCGTTTTTGGAACTTCAATTATTCAACGGAGGTCTTGTGAAAGGCATCGTTCCAATCCAGCATTGAACCATATCGAAATGAACCCAATTTCAGATGCTGGAGCTGATTCAATTTTGGTTGCCAAGAAACATTTTCGGTGTTGTCTCTGGTGTCAATGGCCAGTGGCGTTTCCTGGGGAGTCGCTTTGCTAATCTCAAGTGAACCAAAATGAACCAAAGTTGAACTTGCAAAGAAACTGACATTTGTCGGAACTCCATTCATCTCCATTCTATATACACTCAGTTCCCAAAACAATCATCTTCTCTTGAATGCCATGTTGTCTCAGCGGCCGACAAAACAATGCTTCAAATGATCGGTGGGTGCATGTCGGTGCAAACCCGTCTCTTGCAGCCAATGGTGATTCTCGTGGCCAAGGAGATCCATACCTTTTGAGGGTCGTTCAGAACACTGGAGCACGCGCATACATGGACATTCCAGCATACATACATGATCATATACTTGATCATATATGATATCTAATTATGCATGATTGCAGCGGATCCACATCGTGCGTCTTGATTTTTCTGGCATGCGTGTAAACGCCACACTTTCTGGATAGCCTATAGCCTAGTGGCAACTGCGATGCATTTGTGTGTTTTTGTGGTGGTGCCAACTCTAAGGGGACCAACAGTGACACACATCTGCAACTGGATCTGTATTGGGCGATCCATATCCGAGCCCGACCTGAGGATTGGAACTATCCTGATGACGGCGCGAGCAAGCGGCCGGAAACAAACAGATCTACAAGGGCAGCTGAACAAGGTATCCTCAGTGTTTGTAGATTCTATCAAATTCTATCCCCTGAAGCCTCATGCCAAAAAGCAAGTGCATTGAGAATAGATTGTCCAGTATCATGACAGTGTTTTTTTCACAGGTCCCCACCTTCGCGAAAAAACAACAACCAAGTATGATTGAATTGGAACGGATGCTCTTGAACTTTCCAGCGATGATCAACGATGCCATAAAATACCGGGAAGAAACAAAACACCGGAAAATCTTCAGTACATGCCTGCACTTTTAATTTGATCTCAGACATGTACGAAACATGTAAATAGGAAATCACCAGCAGTTTGAGCGTGACACATACTGCAACATCTTCGCACTTTGGCTCAAGATCTTGCAAGCTTTGCAACTGAATGACACTGAATGTGCAATCGCACGGCAGCATCAACAACTACATTGTTTTAATCAAAACCTGTGCAACATCATAATGAACTAAAAACTCACTAGCACAAAATCACCAGGAAGCAGTACAACGAAAACATGAACACATGATCATCATGACAAAAACCACCACAACTGTTTGACCACAACAAAATTGACAGCACAGCAAAATCACCGCCAGCACAGCCCGCATCATGTCAGGGACCTGGCATTCGGGAGGATGGGACAGGACGTGCTGGAAGGAACTGCCATGGTGGGTCACATTGCAAGTTGATTTCTTAGTCCTATTCAAAGTCATGAGGCACCCATGGTGGGTCACATTGCAAGTTGTTTTCTTCACCTTTCAGTCATCCATGGGTGCTCAGGCCAGTCACACAGTTGAAGCTGGTCGCCAGGGGCCCCGGAGAGATGTGCAGAACTGAAACAAAAATCCCTTGACTTAACCCAGATATCTTGCATACAGATCACTGGGTTTCTGAAAGCTTTGGTTTTAGGGGAAGTGAGGAGGGTGATCGGCATTTGTGGCTCACGCAGGCCAGAAAAAAACAAGAGACAAAGCCGGTAGAAGGCCATTTTGTCGGAAAGGGCTCACCGGCCTGGGGCACACCGCATAGATGGATATAACGTTAGAATATGCTTGGCAAAAGTCAAAACATGCTCCAGACAAGGTGACAACATGTTTGATCGGTCAGATCGGTGCCAGGCACCGTCTCAGAACATGTCCCCAATACTCTGCTGGATCCGAGTTAGTTACATGACTTTGCGTATACAGTTTGTCGAGCTTTCCAACCAGAAATGTAAGAGGAACATGTCGAAATGCATTGAGCCAGATGTCAAACATGTACATAATGCTTAGGATCACTAGCAGTGTTTGGGTCACCTCGCTACTGATCTCAGCACGTGCAGGGCTGCCGGAGTGAAGCACTGTGGTCCCCCATTGTTTGTCATGTGCTCATCGCCAGGCACAAAGGAACCACAACAAACACCCGATGACGTGTTGAGCTCAAGCCGGCGGGTCACTTGATGTGTTCAGGCCCAGGATATGGATCATTGCCAGTCCCGAGGTTATGGATCCTCATCCCAACAGTTCTCGACTACATACCTGGTCACATGTGGGATGGTATTAGCCACACGCCCCACACTCAGCCACATATTCTCAACACATCATGGTCACACATCATGGCTCATTTGTCATGATAGCTCATGGGTTTTGAATCAGTTTGATTCAATTTGGCGGCCGAATGGCTGTATTTTTTCCCATTGTGAGATGTCCATGTATTTTTCACGAAACCAACACTTAAACAGGTGCCTGACAAAAATGTTGTCTTAGTGTCAAAGCTGCCGAAGTTTTTTTTGCATCACTGGATCTACTACGCCCTGCTCATCCCAAGTCACCTGAATTGCCCTTGAACCCCCTAGAGGGCCGGCAACTAAGGAGATCAGTTTGAGGAAAGCTGACCTCGCCAAGCTTCTTAAACAGAACCCTCTGGCTGTGGAGACGGCAGCTTGGCGGGATCAACCTTGGTGATGGGGGCACATGGCAATGCTGAATACACCAACCATTTCTTGCTGTCAACCAGCACTCCTGATGTTCACTAGCCCTGGACTTCTTCGACTTTTTCTGCAGCGTTTTGGCTCAGATTTATTTTGGTTTCCGTGTGAAGGTTGGGGTGGCAGCGCCATGGGCGACATTGAAGATTTGAAGCAGCTCAGCCGATGCAGTGGAACCGGGAATCAGCTCATGATCGAACCGAATGGCAGAGGTGACTGGACATCCTCCCATTATAGTGTGGAACATCCACATCAATATGCAAACACATGGCTTTGGGCTGCCAAGTTTGCCGTCATGAGCGGTTCTATGTGTCGTTGAGGCCTTTGCCTTGAATAGGTGAGCTATGCAGACAAGACTGGAAATGGTCATTCAATCATAGGATGTCGTTACAGGAAAATATCCAGGAAAGTAGCTTCTTTATGCTCATATTCCGTGGATTTATTGTAGTTTCCCTGGTTTTCCTAGCATTTTTTGCCGTAGACCAGTTGGTGATTCAACTGATTCATCGCCTGATGATATCGACCGCTTTAATCAATCAATGTGAAAAATCATGTTGAATACACGTGCCGTAATGATTGGGTGCCCATTTTGATCCCACTGAACTGTATGCCATTCTGTCAGAAGACATGGGATGAAGCCCACCTCCTGGTGACAACACACAGCTTGGCCATGCACCACCACGGCATTGCTAACGTTGACAGCGTTGGTTCTGCCAGTTAATTGCGGCGTTGGCACCAGCAACATCCTGCAGCATCAACCATAAAATTGTCCAACAGACCATCTCTACCCAGCCATTGGTGCATGTCAGAATCATCTGCAATCACATGAAATCACCCTCGAGTATATAGGTTTGGAATGTGGTGGATACCTTCCAGCAAATCATGAATACCTTCACCTTTCCCCATGGCGCTTTGCCCAGGTTGGAATGTCGCGACATTCCCTCAGCCACTTGGGCAGCTGCTGGTTCCAAGATGTTGGCATTAGCATTGTATTTTTGCCATTTGCACTTGGCTTTTAAATTTGGACAGCCTACAGCCAGCCATGCAAACGACATCAAACGACATTTTGCACCGCTGATCTTGTGGTCCTGCAGCGCCAATAGCCAGCATAGCAGCTAAGCAAACTGAACCACATGCATGCTGTGTAGTATATAGCCTACGCACAGACAGACACTAATTATTTGGCATGACTGAACCAGTCCAACCTTTCATGATGGTTGACACATGACACGGTCAACAGCTAGAACAAGTTAATCGGAGAGAATGGTTGCCAAGAAGCATCCCTTGTTGGGGTGATGGGACATCTGGGTCAATGAGCAATTAATTAATCATCATTAACCAACAAATTATTCATCACATCAGCCCTCAGATTAACCATCAAATTAAGCTGCATGTGCATTAACCATTAAGGCCGACTATGGATCTCCCATGATCCTTTGGTGACCAACCAGCATCAGCTTCACCTCGCACCTCAAGGCCAGTGACCGCGGCTCCTCTTCCGACGACTCAGATGATTCCGACTCGGACTCGTCATCCTCGCGATCTTCCAGTGGCTAAGTTCAACCGCCCTGGTGATGTTGATGGTTAATATGGTTGATGACAACTCGTGATGGTGAAATAGTGTTAACAATGTCAGAAATACATTGATAATATATGGCTAATGATCATGATCACTAATTCATTGTTGTAATTCATTGTTTGGATTTAATTTGTTAAGACTTGTTGCTACTAATTGGTTATGGCTCAAAATGGTTTTCAACGCTTGGTGACCTTTTGCTCGTCCCACCCACAGCCAGCAAAATCGGCCAGTTGTGAACGGGCAAAGGACGAGTGGCCATTCTGTTCATCTCTGGGATTGGTCCGGGTACAAGGTGTTGACTCACGTCCCATGGGTTGTTTGAGTGAACCTGCAGAGAAGTCATATCAGGTAAAGCCTTACAACCATGGAACTCAAGCTGGCCTTTACTCTAGTTGGATGCATTTTTGCGTATGTGTGTTGAAATCTTGAGGCAAAGGTCGCACACAAACTTTACTTGTCAAATTCATTGGCCTTCGGGTGGTTGCCTGTTCCCGCAGGGTGACAGTATGAATCCTGGCGTTGCTTTTGCAACTGGGAAAACGATGAAACCGACTGGTTCACAATACCGTACCATAGAGAAATAGTTCATGGACATGATTAACATGTCATCAGCGTAGAGCATGAATTCCAACAACTGGTTGATTCAACCGGTTCTCATCCCATACATCAGAATACGGATGAAGTCAACCAATGGTAATTGGAATTGCTTGAATCAACCATCGCCACCGCAGTGATGCTTCAGTCCAACGAAATCCGATGCCGCGGCATCATTCCATTGGGTTTGCACCCGTACTTCGTTTGGGAGCTAACGGAAGGGTGGTAACCGGCACTAAGCCATGAGAAAGATACTTATAAACTTGTAACTGTGTAGTTATGGCGGTAGTAGTGAGCCACGGCCATGGTAACCAGAATTTTTCATAGTCGCACCTACAGTCATGGGGTAACAATAGTGCCATAAGTGTTATAACTTAAAGGCTATAGGTCGTTTCAGTTGCAACTAACTGCCAAGAATATATATTCATTGGTACCCCAGCTGTCCACCTAAGCACCACATCCAAGTGATGCTGCTGCACTATGGCACACTGCTCCAAGGAGGGCCTGCTGCAGGGAACAAACGCCGCATGCGATCCCGTGAGCGGCAGAGGAAGCGAGCTCCACCACGGAAGACCTGTCGACACAGGACCGATCTCGGGGAGATGGAGATGCTGTTCACATCATGGTTTCTCAAGACATAGGGGGCCCAAAGTTATGTGTGGTTAATGAATGACTAGAAATGATTGATGTAGGATGATTGGGGGCATTTTGAGAATCACCCACATGGGGCTGCTATGCCTTTGGCCTACCTGGTTGTTGGATCATGTTGGACCCCCCCATGTGGGCCCCATGTGCGGAGTTTGGGGATCATTTGGGCAATTTGTTGGTTGGAACTTTGATCAGCCAGACATGGTGATGAGGCACTTGGTCGGTTGCCCAAAGCAGCTTCCCACTGGAACTTGCAACCTTTTTTCTCATGTTTTTTCGGTAAATGCTTTACTTTTCCATCCTGAGTTTGGCTTTTGACGTTTGGAGCCGCCAGACAGCCAATAGAGTCGGTGAACGGATAAAGTCTTCCCACAAGTGAAAGTTCCATCAAACCGGAGCAGATGGGATATGGGAAACCTTTTGCGTGAATTCCTTCGGTGACACCCAGGCTGAAAATCATGGCTAACTCTTGATCATTCAGTAGTCATGGATAGTCCCCATGCGCAACCGTTGGATTGGAGGTGCACACATGGTGTTATTGGATTTGTTTGTTGGGTGTAATGACAAATCAAGAAATCCCTGTTCACCAGGCGGTGCAAATCAATTCAAGGTTCTCAAGACCTGTTGGTCAATAGAGACTCCCACATTGCTACACACATTTGTACTTACGAACCATATGCATGCAATTTCGTATGGGGTTGTCCACAAATGATGTACCCCCATGGCTGGTTGGTTTCCCTATTGAAATTATACTTTGGGGATGAATGGTTGGGGGTGTCATGACTTATGGAAAATGCCATGCAGCAGTTTAACCATTATTGTTATTGATTGCCCCCTAAAACCAACATGTATGGAAGATTGGAAGGTTCAATTCGTTTTAATCATTGCAAGCGGTCTTTCTTATGGGAAACCCACTTCTATATGGAGAACGTCAGTTCTCCGCCACGACAGGAGTGGTTCCTCATCCTTGGAGCGTCCACCAGGTGGGGAGGCTGACAGGTGGATCTTGTACAGCAATGAATCGAACCCCAGGGCTTGGTTGCAACCATGTTTCTTTCCCTGTTTTTTTTCGGCAGCCAGCAGGTTGAAGTAGGGGTTTCGTGCAACCAAATGGATCAACCATTGTTTGAATGGTGGAATCCCAACGGATTGCTATAACCATCGCAGGAACCGCTCCTAGCTCCCAGGGCTGGCTGTTGTCATTCCAATCGCCATCGGAATCTGTGCCTAAGGTTTTTGGGTTGACTTCTTTGGCCATTCGGCGTTCCGTGTTCGCACGTGCATGAGCCACATGTGAAGACTTGTGCAGACATGACGTTGTGCAAACCACTTTTGCGTCGGCCAGATGTCCATCACTGTGGGCATGTGATATCAGAAGGGCACGAGTATGCAATACACTATTATGATGTATTGGGTTAGGTTTGTTTTTTGATGTAAATAGATCTGTTCATTGGTGCCTGAGGAAGTAGAGCCCGCTGAGTTATTTGGGTTTTGTATGGGTGTATTGAAATATTGTATTCTACTATATGATGCTTTCAGGCCAAAGTGTGTGGTTCATATCCCATGGCAATTCTCCCACCCATAGGTACCAGGTCAAAATAAGCCTGAAATGGACAGGTAGATCATCATCAACCACTACATCCATCATCAACCATCATTATAATCATCATCATCATCATCATCATCATCATCATCATCATCATCATCATCATCATCATCATCATCGCATTTCCACCTATTCCCTCGTCTGGGTGGTTCTTATCCCCTGCTGAAGATGCCCATCACCACTATCATACACCTTCCATAGCCTACTATGGCTTCACCTGGTCTCCTGTCGCAGGCAACTGGCGCCGCCGCGCGCGCTCCGAAGACTTCCACCGCCGCTCCAAGAGCCGCC
>VSDK01009082.1:120500-234454 GCA_009767595.1 Symbiodinium kawagutii | reverse complement strand
GGAGAAGGGGCAAAGCTGACCCGCCACAGGTCACGAATCAGGCGGCAGTTGAGTGATTGATGAGTCGGCGTGGATGCCCTCACTTAAGAACCACCATTATCTAAGAACAACCACGGCCTATCCTACGTATACGTTCACCGTGCTTCATCGTTGTTTGACCATAACCATTGCCTAAATCGCATTTTTTTCGCCTATTTATCCTGTCTTACCCGATTCACGGGTGTGCGCCCATAGGTAGAACATTCTGCACCGAGTTCAGCCCTGCAAGGCACCGGTGATATCTCATCAGCAGCTGCCACCGGCGCCGCCGCCCATGATTCCGCACATGCCCGCAGCGCACTGCGCGCCAACGGGCTACATGCCACCCCATTACATGCCCCTTGGATCTCCAGGTGGGTTGCGACCATCCTGTTGGGGTTTAGGAGATTCAATGCCTGGTTGCCCCAAGCTTCAGTGAGATACTGAGTCATCCCCCATGACACGAGACCCCGTCTTGGTATGTATGGGCACTGGATGATTGTGACGGGCTCTAATTCACTACTGGGCATATTGTGCAAGACCTGGAGTATGAAAATCATCCGGGGCCGGCTGTCAAATTCCAGCTCCGACCAACACAGGAAGCGAACATCAGCATCATATTCAGCTGTAGATTGAACGAGGGATCATCAGACATCCTTCCAAGTAGCGACACGTTATGAGTTTGCCTATTAAAATGCATGCATTCAATTTCTAGACGAAGCGCAAGCGGGTACAGTACGTAGATGTTGGTTTTCAAGCCCCTTCTCTTTCCTAACATACTGATATTTGCAGCATTGGGGTTGCCCCACCTGATGTAACGATGTAACGGCTTATCGCAACTTATGACTGCCCCAAACTCACAAGACTCAAGGTATATCAAGGGATTGAGACTCCAGGGATTTGACGAGATTTGATCTTTGAAGACTCCGTCTACTGTCAGCGACCATCCAACGATTCCCCTAGATGACCCTGTGCAAGTCACCAGCTGTGGTTCCCGGTGACGCTTCCGGCTCCGCCCGAGGGCACACGGAATGCCACCGCCCGTGGGTGTTCCCGGCATGCCGATGCCCATGCCGATGGCTCCCCCTGGGCACGCTGCAGCTCCTGCCATGACCGCTGCACCGCCGCCCCCGCCGTTGCCGCAGCCCGGAGCCAATGCCTCCGAACTGATGATGCACGTGCCTTGGTCCAACTGTTGGGTTAAGCTGGTACTATTTTTCTTAAATGATGGTTCAATGATGAATGATGGTGAAATCATGGTCAAATTAGAGTTAACGAGAGCCTAATATGGGTTCGATGGGTAGGCGTCGCCGATGGTCCGTGTGGAGGGCGCAGTCAGAATAAAAAGTAATTAATGTCAATCCGGGATGAAGCCAAGAACGCGATGGTTTGTTCATTGAAGCCCCTGGTACCATGGCTTGGTGGCAGCAATCCATCACAAACTTGGGGTGGACATCCATATGCTGATCAATGAGAGTACAATCATTGGTCATGGGTGAACTTTTTGAATCTTTTTAAACTATGCATATCGATATGCCATGACATGAAAGAGATCAGGACATATCAGGACATAGTTTTGGCATCATCAGCAGAATGATCAACGATGCTCAGGACAATACAAATCGAGGTTCTCTAGGCACGAAACAGGGTTAGTCACTGGTTGAAGTCTTGGTCGTACTCGTGTGCGGAAACAAAGCCTGCATGGTGAGAAACCTAGAAAGTGTTAGATTATACCATGCATCTTCTACTGCACAACTTCTGATGCATCCAGGCGTTGTCACAGGTACTTCTCGAGCAGGTTGTTCTTGTCAAGTTTGTGGAAATCGAATGGTTTTGTGGTTGGAATGGTCTCGTGGGGTCGCATGGCTGGTGTACAGCTCACTGTGAGAGGCAGCCAGGCAACACTCCATCAGAAGAAAGGGAGAGGCTTGATAAGTCCATTGGTTGAGATCTATTTTTATTTACATCATGCAGTCGTGTTTTCCACCACAGCTAGCTTGCCACTTGGAGGGCAAACTATTGGACGCCCGGGGAAGAGTATTACTTTGGATGTCTAGCCACCAGCTGCTCTTGGGGCCAAGTACCTAGTGACTTTGTGTAAACCAACAGAATGTTACTGAACGAGTCTTTAGAGCAACGTGTCAATCAGGTTGGGATCATTCTTCATAGCTATATTTACAGTATTAATCAACCAGTAGTGACCAGGCATCATGTACAATTGTTCTGCATCAGTCAAACATTTGCCATTACATCACGATCAATAACCACCCACTACTATTTATCACAAGTGATCAACAAGAAAATGAAGTGTGATCAACCATGATTGACAACCATCACGATTGCAATGATTGACCATGACAAACCAAATCCATTAATTCATCATCAACTCACTGCCAACTCATCGTCTACAAAATGATTGCCTCATCAAAAGTCATGTCTGTAGCTCATCATTGCTGCCTGCTTGTTTCAAGCATTTGCCCTTTGTATTAACTCAAATGGCTGGTTGATTGACACCCTATTTTTCATGACGGGGTGATGCAACCACCAACCGAATTAAGTCATGTCATGTCAGTAGCTCCCACATGTGTGTGTGTGTGTGTTTGAAATATGGAAAACGATAAAAGGTTTAAACAACAACGATAAAAAATCAGGGATCAAGGATTTGCTACGTTTTTTTTTGGTTACAACGCCAAATGTTGTTTACCATATGACCACTCGCAAGCTGAGGCCTACAAGCTCAACTGGCCGGCGGGTTTGATGACCTACGCTTCAGCAGAGCCAGGACCTATGCAGGGTGGAACCAGTTGATCATTTCGATGGTCAATGGCGGGCTCCCAGATCAATACTGTAGTGAGTGAATGGCTGCTGGATGCTGCTGGATAGCTGATTGTTTGCTGATTCATAGTTGGTAGCTGATTGATACCAGTTTAGCTGGCGAATAGTTGGAAACCAAACTGTGAAATGATACTGATTTTGATGGTTCACCTCCGGGCGGCGGACAGGTGCGAACAGAGATGGCGGTTGGAAGATGAGGTTGACAGCGGGAGGAGTCAGCTGCAAACCATTGTTTTTAACCACAACAGCCGTTGTTTGACTTGGGGACTTAATGTACCAAAAGGCATCAACCATTGTTTCAATGGTGGTAGAACTACGAGGGTAGAAGTGGAGGATTCAGCTGTTGGTTTGCACGGTGCAACATAGCACTTGTTGCTCACATGGTGCACATAATAGGTTCAGTTCGGGCTCAAAGAGAAGGCGATGGAGAGAGAGAGAATGGGGTCGAGTGGGGTTAGAAAACCCATCTTCCATCAGACACTGACAATAGACTTCGTCACAGGTGTTTGCCCATAGATGATGTGCCCCCATGGCTGGATGGTTATCGTACTAGTACTGTAATGGTTATTGCTTATGGTTAGTAGGTACCATCATGGCCATGGACACAGCCATAGGAAGCTTGGGTTGGCGGCTTCGAAGTCACTTGCAGCACACCCAGATGCTTCCAGCGCTATCAGTGCCCACAGGAGATGTGCTCGCAAAAATGGCGGAGTGCCAATCTCGACCATGACATGGATGGAGCAATGGTCCATCCGTCCACGGTTTCGAAGGTCAATGGTCGTGCTGGACCATCGTGATGTTTTTTTCCTTGAGGACATGATTCCTCGGAAGTTTCAATTTGTTCCCAAGGCAGTGGATGCGAGGTTCGAGAGGCTTTTAGCAGAGGAGTCATCAAAATCATCAAAACACGGGGGGGGACCCACGTATTTGTAGATGTACAAACCAGTAAGCAGATAACCAAGTACGTATACATACGTATACAGATATGATCAGATATGACCCTCTGATATGTGATTGTGTTGCAGCTGCAGCATCATCAACACTCACATATGTATAGACGCATAGGCATGCACCCAAATGCATTGTGTGCAGGTAGGGGTAGTGTTTTCTTTCCCTTGTTCTTCGTGCTCCAACTATCACAACAAATTAGCGGGAACCTATGTGACAGAAACTATTCTTGCTTCTGGCCTGTCCGCTGAGGGTACAGGTGATGACCCACATGTTGCACTTGTTTGAGCGCAGCGCTTTAGATTTTAGGATATATCATAAAAAAGGCAGCAATGTTGACTTCCCCCAGTTTTCTCGCTGAAGTGTTTTCAATGGCTATGGAACCATTGGGATATTGCAATATCCCAGCAAAGTGGCTGGATACCTGTAAGCCCATTAAACCATGGATTTGTTTGTGTCAATGTGCTTGTAGAAAGTGGCGCCTCGACAAATGCAGAGATGACAGAAGCAACATCCGCAAGACTTGCAAAAAATCTCCTAAGCATCCGGCTGCTCCTCACCAGCTGGCTTTTTCTGGTTCAAAATGCTCGAGAGCAAAGGAGTTGCCACGGAAGAATCCCCAACAAAACGTGGAGTCCACGAAATGTCAGACTTTCATGGCCAGTTTTGAACCAGAGCCAACTGCGCAGGATGACACCCGGCCAAGCACCAGTGGAAGGGTGGCCAGTAGTTCGCTCCGGGCGCAAAGCCCAGCGCGCTTCGTCACGCCGTGCGGTGTTTGACTGCGGTAGGCTTGCGATTGACCGTTGAGGGTCGGAGCAGAATCAGAGGCCCATGGATTTCACCAGCAACTGGACACCAGTACCAGTACCAGTCAGAAACCAGACATGGGAAGGATGATGAAGGATGCCTTTCTGGGAGTTTGGGGTAATGATACGGCCAGAGACTATGCCTGTATGCCTTCATGGTCAAAAATGCAGACATGAAAAAACGATCCGGTACTATGCCGCGAAGAGTGGGCAAAGAGGAACCGCCGACAAGGGTAGACATTTCACATTGTGTGACCCCTTCGCTGGCGTGCGATTCACTTAAGACCCGAAAAGTTCAGTTCAGAGCAAAACCTAATTCTGTCGTTGTGCCCCTTTGAGTAGGTAGAGACATGTGCTAGACATTGTTTGCTCGGTTGCTATTCAACTGATGTACCAACCAAACCAGTTTCTCCAACATTAAGGTGAGCATGGTCTCTTGTCTGCTGCATGGAATTTGTTGTCGAAGTCCAGTGATGGTGCCTAAAGGCACCGGTGTGTTTCAATCTCAACGGGCATCATTGTGATACCTTGCATGGTTACAACGCATGGCTTCAGGAAGGAAGCCAGCAGCTGGAAAGACCGAAATAGAGTTGTTTCTTTTCTTTTTCCATCATGACTCTGGAAAGAGATTGAAACATCGACATGACCATGTGCATTGACCATCATTGAACCATCATTTACAATGACCATATTCCGTATGATTGCTGGTTATCAGGCATGGTCCATCAGACCATGCTTACCCAATGTCATTGATGGATGTACTGCTACGATTTGTCGGTCATGCCATCGAGGCCATCACATTGTTTGTCAATCCCTTGCCTGGTTGGAGCTCATCGTCGTCATCATCATCATCAACAACCAATGTCAGACAAGATCAGTTGGTATCCCACCATTGCTAGCCACAGCCAGGTCAGTCTGCATACCATTCAGAACACCAGTAGGAATATCATTAACGGATCATTACCAACCTATATAACCATCATGAATCATCATTATTAAATCAAATCCATAGTTTCAATGCAAGTCCGAAGTCACCATATCGCCAACTCATTGCCCGGCAGCATCCCTGGACGTGTCCATCCACAGAGAACCCTCCGCGCCCAGCCGCGCTTCCCCCGGAGATCGTCCCAACGGAAAAGGGGCCGAGGTGGCCGGGGCTGGCTCGGCGAGGGACATGGCCAACAGCTGGTTGCGATTTCAGTTGCTTCACTGCAGAACTGGTTGGTGTTTTTAATAAATGTTTTGTTTTCCGTAGTAATCACCAACAAATTGTTGGTTGACTACTATTTTTCACTGGGGTTAAAACCGCCAACCAGGGAATTTCTCCCTGCGCATCTCCAATGGGTTGGAACTCCAGGAATCAATCCTTAGAAGAAGGCCATGGGATGATGTCCGTATGATCAACTAAGATGGGCCCCAGGAGGGTTAGAGAATTATGGAACCTATGTTTTCTCTTATATAGTCTCACACCCTGTAGGAGAATCAGAATGATACAGTATATCCGCACGATGGCCTTCGGATGATCATGCTTGGTCTTAGAGTCTTATGAATTACTCATTTACTCCATGTCACTCCTTGAAACCCACCAGTATTACATCAATGGTTTGTCCTTTGCGGTGGGGAACCAACCCCTGAGTTAAACCAGCTGGGTGTTTTGGCAAACCATTTACAATGGTAATATCCTGGGATACAGGGATTTATCCCTGTGCATACGCTTCGCTGAGCGTTGTTGCTTTACTTATCCTGGGAATCACTTGATATCCCTTGCGACCGAATGAAAATACACTGTTTGATGAAGCAATGGTTGCAAGGGAATCCCACGGTATCATCACTAGCGGTATTCAAAGCCGGAACTCCCCATGATGATGGTCCTTATATCCATGGTAGTGCAGGGCAGGTCCTTTTTCTTGGTGCGGAATCCCGACCAGGACTCTAATGCAGTGGTTCACTGTGTCTATTGCAAGAGTCATAGGTTTGTACCAGAAGCCATTAGAAAGGGTTGGTGATGGCAGTGAATGGTTATGATGGTTGGATATGGTTGGTTTCGAGGCTGTCTTCAAGTTTGAACCCTAGCAACTGGGATGATGGCTTCCAATTGGCCGGCATAGTTTGGGCATGGCTTAGGCTTAGAACCACAACCAGAGAATGATTGTTGGAATCCCTCGTTTTAATTCATACCACAAGTATGAATACGAGAGAGAGAGATTACTTTGATGATTCTTGACATTGCTTCACTGGGATATTGTCATTTCAGAATGCTCAATACCGCTACCGGTTGACTTGATTGACTCGTTATTCTCGTACCTATCCACGTGACAGCGCTACCTTGCTACTGAGGTGGCACACAATGCCACCACTTTCGCCGCGAATGAACTCTCCTTCGATGGAGGTGGTCTTGGGACTAAGCAGCGAGCTGTGAACGAGTGGCAGAGGGTAAACGGTTGTGGATATCGGGCAATAACCAACAACTTATATATCAACGAACTGCAACCGGCAATATTCCCTTGTTGGTCATTCTCCCTATTTGGCAAATCATGGGGGTTTGAAACAATGACTTAGAGGAACTATAGGATACTAGATCATTGGTCATGTTGGTCTCAAACCAACCCGACCACCTTGTGATTGAAATCTGGCAACCTTACTTGTCTATGCTTAAACTGGTAGTGCCTATTCAGTTGCCGTCGCAAACGCCTGTCAAACTCACGTGAGAACACCACTGACTCTGTTCTACTGGATTCGGGCTCAAATTCCAGGCTCTCAGCCTCAGGATTGCCATTTGTGACCATTTTTGCTTCATAAGGATTATGTTGGATATCTCGGTGCTTAAAGCAATGCGCAGCTTGGTGCTGTGTCAATTTTCCACAATTTCTACAGACAGCGATGACATCGAATTGAGCGATGTATTTTTGTATGCATTGAAACGGAAGCCAACGGCAATCGCGGTTTCCCTGGAAGGGCCTACAGTATCATTGTGCCCAACATGTTGTTTCTTGCAAGATTCCTGCTCTTACTCAGGATCAACAAGTGCAACAGCGACAGCTTCGCCATTTTTCAACCCAAGCAGGACATATATAGTCAGAAACGCACAAAACATGACAAAGGTATAGTGCGTGACTTGCTGGTTCACGTTGGCCTTCCATGGTGTTCATAGGCTGCCAGTCAACTGGGTAGACCCACAGTGCCTGCTGCTGGCTCGCTTGCTCGCAGAACTCTGGCCAGCGCTGGAGTTCCTGGAATGTATGTCAGTGCACCCTGGCTGCGATGGGCCAGCCGTTACCCAACATGGTTGGGGGATGTTGGGGGGAAAAGTCACCATCATTCGATGAGGATCGTGCATAAAATCACCACCATTGGAATCCTTCGAATCAGTCACTATTTTTGGTGGAAGCTATGTGGGTCCTAAGGACACCAGGAGGGCTGTTCCAGCTCGTCATCTCCGCTGACCTTCCGCCCTTGCTGGCACGGGGGCTCAGTGTTGGTCATGCCAATGCACAGCTATCACGCTCCCGTCGTCCGTTTTGCTGCTGATGATTTGCTTGTTGTTTCATCCAAAAAATGCTCTGCTTTTGTGAGTCTATCCATTTTCTTGATGTTTCAAGTCTACATTTGATGCTCATTGTTTTGGACTTGATCTCCAAGTCGTGCAGGTAAATGCCTTCACGAACAGCGGAAACCATGAGGAGATCCAGAAGGCCAGGACCCCAACGCAGCGCCAAGAAACGTGACTTGCGAATGGCGTCCTTACGAATATTTGCATTCCCGCAATAAAATCACACTAATTGTCTATCACTATGAACCACTACTATTGTTTATGTACATTTGTGTAGCTAAATGATAACTACCTATCTGCCATGATCATGGGTTGAATCCCTTTCACCCAAAAAACCTACTAAAACATCAAGATAGTTGCAAAAATAGGTATTAGCTAATTATGACCTACAGGTGAGAACCATTATCCCTAGATTTCAATCACACAAGTGGTTTCAAACCTACAGGTTTATATACATGTGCCCACCTGACCATTAGTACCTACCGGTCACTACTACGGTGGCAGCGCTGCCTTGGTGCTCGCCTCAGGTCCTCAAGAGCATGGAGGAGCACGCTGGATCACCCAAGGTCAGGGCGCCCTAGTTTCCAGGGTGCTTCTTTGTCGTGCTGACAGCGGCAACCAGTGGCGGATTTTTGTAATCATCATGTTTGTTCACGAACCAATGGCAACATGGTTGGGGGATGTTGGGGGGAAAAGTCACCATCATTCGATGAAGATCGTGCATAAAATCACGACCATTGGAATCGTTCAAATCATTCACCATTTTTGGTGGAAGCTATGTGGGTCCATGGCCCAGAGTTTGGGGATTCTAAGCATGGTTCGCGGGGGGCCGACGCGGCAGCCGTTTTTTTTTGTGGATTTCTGACAGGTCGAAACTCCAGGAACCAATCTTTAGAATGCCCGGGGATTATGTCCCCATGATCAACGAGGATTGGCCCGAGAGGATAATATGATTTTGGAGGTCATATTGTTATGTATGTTTCTTGATGTTTTACATATATATAAAAATATGTATATATATATATATAGAAAATATGCATGTTTTTCCAATTTTATATATATGTATATACATATATATTTTTTCAATATTTATAGACCTATTTTCCTCATATATATATATTGTTTTTATATATATTTTTTTTTAATATATATATATATAAATAATATATAAATATATTTCATTTCTTATTCATTTTTTTGCATTTATTTTTTTCATTTTTCCATTTTCTGTATTTTTTGAAATTGTTTATTCACGTATTCATTCAATTATATATTTTTTTGTTTTTTCATGTATTTATGTTTTCTATTTTTTTGCATTTATTGATGCATTCATTTATTTATGTATTTATTTTTCGGTGTTTCTTTATCGATATATTTTTTATTAAATGATTTTTTTTTACTTTTTGATTTTTTTTTGAACATTTAATTTCATGATGGATGATGTTCATGTATGTCATTATTTTTCAATTATTGATTGTTCAATTTTTATGATTGTTCATTTTTTAATTCTTGATTTTCCCATTTTGGATTTATTTTTTTGTATTTGTTTGATTTTTTTTGATATAACTATATTTCATCACGGTAATCAAAATAATTTGTATATATTTTTGTTTAAATAAAAATAAATAAAAAAATATATATATATATATATTTATATTTTTATTTATTTATGTTTTGCAGTCTCACCCCCTTGTAAGAGAATCAGAACCCCTTTAAGAGAATCAAAATGATATATGTGTAGGATGGCCTTCGGATGGTGATGCTTGGTTTTTTAATCCTTCGAATTGGTCTTTCAAAATCTACCGATATTACTATTACATCAATATCTGGTTCTCTTTCGTAGGGAACCTATTCAATTCAACCAGCTGCTTGTTATGGCCAAAACCAATGAAACAATGCGTGCAACGGAACCCAGGATATCCTTATTAGCCGGGGCTCCCCATCCCAAGATGATGACCCCTGGCCATACAAAGTCCAGCCAAACCTTTTTTCAGATGATGATGATGATGATGATGATGATGATGATGATGATGATGATGATGATGATGAAGATGATGATGATGATGATGATGATGATGAAGATGAAGATGAAGATGATGATGATGATGGTGATGATGATGATGATGATGATGATGATGATGAAGATGATGATGATGATGATGATGATGATGATGATGATGATGATGATGATGAAGATGATGATGATGATGATGATGATGGTGATGATGGTGATGATGGTGATGGTGATGGTGATGATGATGATGGTGATGATGATGATGATTATGATGATGATGATGATGATGATGATGATGATGATGATGATGATGATGATGATGATGATGATGATGATGTTTGTTCATGAGCAAAACGATGAGATAATGACACTTGCCCTGGAGAACGTTGCAACTTTCACTTGTTTTTTTGAAGAATGACGCTTGCCTTGGGGAGCATTAATTTTCACCTTTGCGAAACTGGAAACGGTACATCCAGGAGATCCAAAACCGGCAATGTGCATCGACGCGCATGTACAATGGTTGTTTTGTTACGTTTCGCCATCCAGGCCTGTAATTCATGATTGGTTAATGGTGATGAAGATGAAGATGAAGATGATGATGATGATGATGATGATGATGATGATGATGATGATGATGATGGTGATGATGGTGATGATGGTGATGATGGTGATGATGGTGATGATGGTGATGGGGAGGGGGTGATGGTGATGATGATGATGATGATGATGATTGTGATGGTGATGGTGATGGTGATGATGGTGATGGTGATGATGATGATGATGATGATGATGATGATGATGATGATGATGATGATGATGTTTGTTAATGATGATGTTTGTTAGTGTTTGAGTTCAATTTACCCACAGGATGCCACAGGTGCCGGTAAACTGCCACGCGCGACGCGCCCAGTTTGCAACCTTGATCCTGGATGCCCTGAATCGCTTGGAGACCAACAACAACAAGGTGGAGCCCGGCGGCCGTGCTGCACCAGCAACCAAGGCTCTAAATGTGCGGTTTCTTTCTAAATGGGGCTACCCTAAAAATGATTGGTTTATGAATGGTTCACAATGGTTGTTAATAAGGGGATAACAACCAATGGTGAGGGATACATTATAGACCAAGTTTAATGGTTGGTTTATCACTCAAATGATTCACAATATATGATTTTGGGGATATCTCCATTTCAAGAAACCACCAGATGCGTGGTTTTTAGCGATCGATACCTACGATGAGCAACTGGTTGACAATTGTTATGCCTGAGACAATCTGCAATTGATACATACTACCAATTTTTGATTACTCATCATGCCTGAATTAATAATGGATAGATCATGATCATAATATATCATGCCGGTTCCCTATGGAACCCTGGAGATTCAAACTTTCCTCCCGATTCGGTAAGTGTGTGATACATTAAATAACATCATTAGCCATCATGAGCCAGCTTCGCTATCATGAACCATCATTTGACCATTGGATGTTTGCTGATCGCGTCTTGTAGAGTGATGCAATCCAGAGACGCTATCACGTCGATCCCACGCGCTGCTTGTTTTTTCAATTGATCACATGATTGGAGTCGTTTGGCCCTTCCAATGTCAATGCTGAAGGTGGTTGTTTACTGGTGATCCCAGATACTCCATGTATGGCAGGAATATTGACCTACATTTGCCCAGTTGCTACAAATATTATTGTACCCTTTATGGAGTGTTTGGTTGGTAGTCGTTCAGCATCATCAGCAATATCAGTCGATCATTGTTAGCGATCCTCATTCGTGGGTTAACCAGTTTTTAATCACAAATGAGAAAACGGGTGCTTGCCATTCATTGTTCCCCATCAATGACAATGATCATCATTTAGCACAATAAAAAGTGCTCAATCGCCACTGACCAAGTTATTGCGACATACCAATGCCTTTATCCATCACCAAGCACTAGTAAACATGATCAATCATGAGCCAAAGTGATAAGATATACCTGGCTTTCCGTTCTCAACCATGAGAACCACCGAGAATTGATACTAATGATTAACCATCAAGAACAGGTACATGGCGGTTTCTCCAAATAGGTGTGCATACCTCCAGATCACTCCGCAAATCACCCTTTTTGAATCATTCTATTTCATGTAAACCAACATAAGCCACCCATTTCTGGGGCCTCCATGGGCCTCCCAATTTTGAGAAACCACGCAAAAAGCGGTGGATCAAAACCCTGTACCCCTGGTTCCCCTATCATCAACCATTGTTTTCCCATGACCTTTGTTGGTGATTATCCCCCATTAGTTGGTTTATACTGGCCCATAGTCAGATCATCGGTCGCTTTTCGCCATTTTCGACTCTCGGAGGCTGCGATGGAGCGCCTCATTCGCTGCCCGAACTTTCTTCCATCCTTCAAGCGATTGAAGGTCAAGGCGTGCACGCAGAAGGAGATGGTGGCGAATGGTGAGTGGCTATAGCCAATTAGTGCCAATGGTGGTTTGTTTTTTTTGTAATGTTGATCTTTGATTAATAACCCCCCCCTTAACCAAACTTGGGGGGATGATCAATAAACCTCCCCTTAAAGACTAGTCCTGAGAAATGGAAGATCTACTCTAATCTTCTCTACTCTTCTCGGTTCTTCTTTTCTCCTCAAGTCTAGTCTTCTCTACTCCACTCTTCTCTTCTCCACTCTTCTCTTCTCTACCCTACTCTTCTCTACTCTACTCTTCTCACTCTTCTCTTCTCTACCCTACTCTTGACTACTCTACTCTAAAAAGAACTCAAAAAAGATAAAGAACTCAAAGGGAAAAGGAAAAGATAGAAGCAGCCAGGACCACCCCAAGAAAAAGTTCTGTGCATCAACCAACCCTTTTGGTAAACCTTTTATTCAACAACTTGGCTCTTCCTGGGCTACCCTCTTGGAAAATTGAAAAAGCTCAATTTTTCAAAAGGCGTTTAATAAAGGGATCATCCATTTCAGCAAGCTCTCAGTTTCGTAAATTGCCAATAGAAAGCAAAAGAGAAAGATAAAGAATTCAAAGGGAAAAGGAAAACATAGAAGCAGCCAGAACCACCTGGGAGTCAAAAAACACCATCCATAAATCCGGAAGAAACAACCCCCCAAAAAAACTTTTCTTTAATCACCCTCCATTTAAAAATTGATGTCCCATGAATAATTTTGGAAAAACTTTTCTTTAATCAAGGTCCATAGGCTAATCAACATCCAACATTAGTGTTTTTTTTTTAGGGGGGGTTGGGCGGGGTATATAACCACAAGTACATTTATTGAAAATAGTGATGATGGTCATCCATGGTAGTTAAGAACGGATCAGAATGGCAAATGAAGGTGTGTCACAGTGGGTTCGTTTCTTTGGCTTAAGGCTCCGCGTGTGAGTTGTGTCACAAAGCGCGGTGTTGAATGGGCGACTAAGAATTGTTTGCCACATTTCTGAATGCAGTCAAATGCATGTCGAATGCGATTGTTCTTAATTATGATTTGTGGTGATGAACCTTTATTAGTGACTGTATTTGAGAACATTTACAAGCATCGCCAACCACAATCATCAATTGGCAATTGTACAGCGTTAGCTAGAAGAACATAGTAGATCAGCATCATGTTTTACCAATCATGCATGTTTGTGAGTTGTTTCCTAGCATTGATTCAGAGAAGGATTGGTCGTTCTTGGTGTTTTTTCGGTCCCCAACATCCACTCAATGTTGCCATGAGCTTGGCTTGGGTTGGCGCATCATTACCCATCATGATTGTTGATCATTGTTGGAGGTTAACCATGATTTACCCGTCATTAGTATTCATTAGTGATGGTTTCGGTCTCTCAGAAAACATCTCTGAACATGTGTTTTTTCATGGTTCATGAATGACTACATTTCATTTGTGTTTAGCCCCCTCTTGCCGACGTTTGCTGATTAACCCATTAGATCTTGTTAGAATTGGGTTTGTCCCCCCATTAGGCCTTGCAATGGTTGATTATTGTCCCATTAGATCCTGTAAGAATAAGTTATGGTTGGATGTTTGTGGGCCATTCCCCCCAGTGGCCTCAGCTCGGTTGGATGGACATTGCTTACTAACATTTATGAATCCATGATTCTCGAACAACAAGCCAACAATGGATTCAAAGACGATTAAACAATAACTCAAGGTTAATTAAACGACGGTGAATTTCATCATTATCAATTAGTTAATTCGGATGTTGGATGAATAAACCCCGGGTGATCAGTCAGCAACGTTCCAATCACCACAACAGTGCCATGTGTTGGTCATGCACATCACGCTGGGATTCTTCGCTGGGAGCCCAGCAGCGGCACAGGTGCGTCAAGTTCTGGCCAAGTAGGGGCCCTTGGGTCCGGGTCCAGCTGGGAGGTTGAACCGAGCTGCAGATGTTTTTCAAATACCAGCATATACATGCAAAATCGTATATATATATATGTATATATTTTTAGATCTATAGACAGATAGATAGACAGAGACATAACACACATGATGCATATGTCATACTTATGTTACTTATGTGATTGCCTTCGCCAATGCTGTTTGAGTTTCAAAGCTTCCAATGTAAAGTTGCACACCGTTTCGTAGCAGTGATGGTTTGCAGCGTGAGCCCATTGCTGTGACCGATCCATGGGATACTCCTGTGTTGTTCCACAGGATCCACATGAATTTGGATGCTTGCCCATGGTTGCCAATGGTTGCCTATTGCGCATACTAATTACCAAAGACAGATCCAGCTGTTTGCCTGCCACACCAATCCAATTGCGTTGCACATTTGTTTTGCTTGACTGAGGTGCGCGAGCGAGTGCGGCACTCAACTTTCAGAGGCTGGTTGCTAGTCGCACACTGGGAAAGCCTTCAATCACTAGATTGCAATAGATATAATAGATCCAGTACAAGCAAGTCACAACAAATTTGCAAAACAGGAGCAGGTGCACTCACATCAGAATTGCAAAACCTCCAAGTCTAGCAGGATCAAGCCACAGCAGAATTGTGTAGTATGAAATCGAAATGCACCTTTTAGGAATTGCAGAACCAATGACCCAAACATGCTGAAGAAAGCATGCCAGGAATCAAAAAGGGTAGAGGTGGCGAAGCATGTAGCATAGAATGTGTAGTTGTCAAATTATATCTTTGCACATGCATATGCATGCATGTTCTCTATTGCATTGTGTGCAAGCCAATTCAACTGCTTTCTTGTTTGTAAGGCCGCCATGAGAGATGTTCAGTTTGGAGACTGGTCTGGGTCACTACTTTGACATGTCAGTATTTTCCTTTTGAAATTTGTGAAATCGTGTTTTGCCCATGTGCGCATATTTGTATGTATGGATGCTTGTGTATGCATATGTTCATTTTTGAGTCTAGGGAACTTTTTGCATACAGTATGTTTGCCTGTTGATTCGCAAATGTGCATATGTGTGCTTAAATATACATGTAAATGTATATATATATATATTTATCTATATATATATATTTTTTGTATTTAAATATTTATATATATAAGATACTTTATGCTGGATTATGCAGGTGCTCTTGCTTTTTCTCTTTGCATTTATATACACACATATGTAAATATAGTGAATGTAAATATATATATATACATACATATGCGTTGGTGATTCTGGTGTTTCTCTTTTGGATCATGGGTGTTGTATCCCTGAAGGGAAATGTACGGACTTAAGTTTGCAGCAACTCCAAAACCAAAGGTTTTCCAACGATTTCCCATGTCCTGGCGAAATTTGGGGGTTGCCGGAGCATCTTTCAAGAAACAGCAGACATTCGGCAAAAAAACCGATGGTTTTCCAAGGATTTCCCATATGTTGTGCAATTTTGGGGCTGCTGGTGCATGTTTCAAAACACGCCAGCAGACAATCGAACTTTTGCAAAAACCAAGGGTGTTCTGTGCTTGTGCAATTTTGGGGTTGTTGGTATCCCAGGTGGTAGGCATGTTGCTTGCAGCAAGTTGCCTCAGCAAGTTGATTTGTTTCTTTCAGGGTAAGTGAAGAACTTGCAGAAACTCCCAATGGCTCCTTTCTGCTGCAATAGTTGAAGGTTCTCTCTAATGTGTGGAATTGTTTCATGGCTGTTAAAGATTTATTGGCTCAAGATGGCCCAAGCATGATTGTCCTGTATAATTCTTGCCTTTTTCTTTTGCAACTGTGTTGTTCTCGCTTCCTCATTTTGGATATGCCTTTGTTCTTGCTTACTCGTTTTTGATGTGCCTTTTCTTTTGGTATGCTGGTGCTTGCTTGGTGTTTGCTGGTGCTAGGTGCGTTGCTGATTGATGTCACAGGCTGCATTGTGGCTCAGTGATGGCAGAGTGATACCGCCCCTGTCCAGTATGGGGTGTTGTGACCAATCCATGGAATACTCCGATTGTTCCACTTGCCCCTGAGGAATTTGGATGGTTGCCCATAACACCACAGACAGACGTACCCACGGCCCACGATTATCCATGTGTCCAACGTGTTTGGTTCAACTAGCGATCCAGCAGAATGGTAAACCAATTTTATCCAGGCGTATTTGCCTGTCTGTCAAATCAATCCAAATCGCATCGTAGGGTAGTTTTATCCAAAGCGATTCAAGTCATTGGAGCGAGTGTGGCACTTACAACACTTATAACGGGGCGTCCAGCGTGAGGTGAACATCCCAAACACATTGTTTGGATTCTGGATATTCTTTTGGACACTAGGGGCGAATGAATGTTCTGGACGCTTTTAACATGCCTCACCCGCAAAAAAATGTTCTTGGAATGCCGGGGGCAGGCCTGCGGAATGCCGAGGGCAGGCCGGCGGAAGAGCATGTTCACGCATGGTGCTTTAGCGCTGTTGAAATAGGACCAAACACGCAGGCCGCACGACCCCCCCAGTGCCAACGCGCCAGCCAAGTGACCGATTTCTGTGCACTTGGATGAACTTGGTGCCTGATGAGGGGTTCAGCTCGGACGCTTTCAGCGTCAAACGCGTTGTCGGCAATTTGGACGCCATTTTTCGTTGGTAGCCCGCACGCCTGGATCTGGACACACGCATTCGCAGGGATGAAGCGGGCAATGATTCATAGGTGCCGTGACAGGGCCACAAGCAAGTGGCTTTGCGTCAGTGATTGGCATTTGACGATTCCGCCCATGGGCTGGACACATGCAACTCATGAATTGAAATGCGGGCCATTAGACCCCAACGCGCGTCAACAACAGCAGGGTGCTATTGACAGCTGGAATTTCCATTGCCAACCATCAGGGCCCATTCTTAGTTGATGGTTAGTAGTATAAGGAACCCCATCAACCAACATGAAGCATTCATTATTATCAACCGCTGAACAATCATCAGTAGCCATTGCTAGCCATCAGCGTACCCAAACCAAACTGAACCATCATAAAACCCTGATCGGCATTGGGATCGTTCATCGGCGAAGCTTACCAGGTTTGAGCCAGCCATGCTCGGCCAGTATTGGCCAGTGACCTTTGCTTGACGTTCCCAAGGTATAGCCTGCTGCCGGGCCACTTGCAGCGTTGCGTGTGGGAGGCGGCCGATGGGATGATCAGCGCCGCTAAAACTGCGCCATGGATTCCAGGGAGGTTCACAGCTTGGAGGGTCATAGAGTTGGTTTTTGCAAGGAGGTGTAGTTTGACTGTTGCTGATGGAAAACTAGCAACTCTTGTGTCAGTGTTCCCCGTGGCACCCTAAAGATTATGCATTGATCCCCTGCCCAAACTTTTTTTGGGGTGTCATATCACGCAGGAAGGGACTATGTGGGGCATGATTATCATTTATTGATACATCGTTGGGGAACTGTTAGTTTCCTAGAAATGCATTTTGGACAAAGTGCAAGCCACCCCTTGTGATTAAAACCAAGGCCAATGATCAATTGGATGCTCATCCGCGCGCTGGGTGCTAATTTGTGGATTCGATTCTTGTCCTTTGTCGGATGGGCGACAATTGCACAAATACCTAGAGTTGTTCTCAGTTCTGGTTCGTCAATGATTGCCAAGGGCCGGGATGACAAGTTTCACTGTTCCTTTTCGATGGCAAATCTCCTGGGCTCACAGGCGGACTTCGAGCTGGCGAAGCCCATGGTGAACCAGGAATTGTACAAGATCGTAAAGAAACTTCGGAGGTGACCAGGGACACGCAAACGGTTCCCCACAAGCGAGTGCTGGTCACCCACCCCAGGGGGGATGTGTTGATGGGGAAAATGAACCATGCCTGGTTTTGCTAGAACCGAGTTTGAATTTGTTGACTTTCAGACAAGTTTTCCGTAGGACTCGGGGTTGGAAGTTCTGAACCAGGAGCCATGTGAAACATTGTGGGGCCACATCTGCAACATGTTGGATGCAAGGGGCAAACGATGATGTGATACATGCTGACTGTGAGCCGCGTGTCCGCGCAGGTCAATGCTGGCGCATGATTCTTACAGAGCCGTTTTCGAGGACAACAGCGGAGTCGCCATGCGACTTTCCAGGTGTTGGTGTTTCACAACTGGGTGTCATGATTTGACGTTGCGATTGGTGTTTCACAACTGGGTGCCATAATCCTGGAGGATGTTGTTGACCCATGCTCCACCCGAACCCGCCGAAGAGATACCAACACCGGTCAACGGCTAGGCCCCAAAAGTTGTTGCAAAGTTGAGGAATTACTCTGCGTGTCGCTGCGCCGTATCACCACCCAGGACGTCAAACCCCTTTTTCCGCAGTTCGGAACTGCACTGAAACTTGTGCCGGATTCCTGGATTCCTCAGTCTTCCTAGTGAGTGCTTCAACCAACCCTAGCGCGACAGTGTCGTGGTAGCGGCACAGCACCAAGGCTGAAGCACACGAAGAACATCCACAGGGAGGTGGAGCGGATTGCGGGGCAATGGGAGACCAAGATTCGCAAACAAGACAATTGCCAGGGAGATAGCAGTTGTGGTCAGTTGTGGTCAGTTGTTGATGATGACATTGATGATGATTGATGACTACTAATCAGCAGTTGTGGTCAGTTGTGGCATTTCCCATTGGAAACCATGGCTCTTGTGCAGAACCACGCAGGCAGAGCATTGATAATGTCGATGCACCGAACTAATGGGAGATGCTGGTATGCCAGAGGCTGTTGGAACATTGGATTCATTGCATTTTCCAAGTGGCATCATCCTGGGATTCACCCACCATATGAAATTGATCCCTTGTGGTCTAGATTAGGGCCCTTAGTTATACCATGGTTGTGACCGTTAAAACCATTTTATAGACACAACAGTTGCTGGAATCTCCAGCATTTACCTACTTCTTACCAGAAATAATATGAGCTGGAGATACTCGTGTCATCTCGTGTCCCATTTGCTGTGATGGCAATTACATATTCATAGAGAACCCCCATTTCTTTACAACATGATATTGGTATTGGATGCGTCAAAAAATATATCAAAGCATTTGGTGCAATAGGGATCCACCATCCACATTTAATTCCATATTCATATTCACTCTGGATGGTGGACCCGTATTTTATTGACAGCCCAAATTTCTCATTGATGACTTCCATTGTCGTTGCGTGTTGCCACCCATAGCTGATGATTATCGACCATGAGCGAACCAAAAATTTACCATTCACAAAGCAGCAATCGTCATCAATTAACCATAAAACAAAGATCAAATACTAATTCACCCTTCATGAGCCATAAAGCCAAAACTAATTGTTAAACATAAGTAGTATAGAGCGAATGGTGGACCATCATTAGCCATCATTTACCACAATTGACCATTGAGGATAATTAACCATTAGTATAACTTTATAACCATCACTAGTGAACCAGTATCAATCACTATTAATTGTATAGCCATTAACAATTATTGAAGCTATTTTTAACTATCATCAATTAACACATCTGATTAACCATCATGTTTTTAGATGTGCAACTAGTCATGGTGAGTGAATGGTTCACCACCCATGTTGACGACTGCGTTTCGCCAGCAGGCTGCGAACTATAAGACGGTCGCCCTGAGAGACATTCCTCCGGAGGAGAGCGGTAGGATAGACGCTTCGTGGTGAGAGGAGTTATGGTTAGTTGTTTGGAACCAGAGGCAAAATCAGGGCAAAGCCTTCGGAAGCCCTGGCAAGAAAGAGACAAAATCATACTCAATTGCGTTTAGCCAAAGCGTTGCATGGAGATGTGTTTTGTCGATTTTACTCAAAAAAAGAAAGGGCACGGCCTAAAATCGATACCCCAAAGGAGTCCTCCAAAACTTGGAAATCGATAGGGGGCCTTCTAAAAAATCTGTGAATACACCTTAAGCAAATAGTTTATTTTGACGCTGCTAGGGTGATCTCTTCAGAGGGTTTTTGCTTGATTAATTCTAGGATTATCACCATAATATGGTGATCTCTTGATATTTGTTTAACAGAGGCTATACGACGATAAGATGATGATTATTTCGGGTTTCATAACAGGGGTTATCACCATGTAACCATGATATGATGTTTTTGTTCGGGATTTATAGGAGTTATAATCATAATACCGTGATCTTTTGTCCAGTTTGGAGGAGTTATGACAACAATATGATGATTGTTCATAGGGTTTGCTAGGGGTCATTGCCATGATATGATTATTTCGTTGATTGTTTCAAACCATCATATATTTTTTGGGTTGTTTGATGGAGGTTATACCCATTATATGGTGTTTTTTCGGGTTGGGGTTATAACCACAATACGATGATTTGTTGTCCGGTTTTTTGTGTGGTTCTGACCACAACATGATGATCTCGTTAGGTTTTTTCCACAGAGTTTGTGATGATTGTTTGTCCGGTTTGAGAAGTGTCAAAACCATAATATTATGATATCGTGTAAGGTTTGTTGGCGGTTATAACCATGATTTGATGATTGTTTGTAGGGTTTGTCAGGTTTTTTTCAACATATGATGATCTCTTTAGAGTTGTTTTCCTTTAAGAGAGGTTATATTACCAAAATACGATGATCTCTTGAAGGGTTTGTTAAGGGTTTTACCCATAATGTCACCATTGTTGACCATTCACCATTACCTGTCATATCCTATGATGTCCCACAGGTAGCGCTCCAGTTCGGGACGTTGCTCATGTGTCAACTGTGTCAACCGAACCTGACGAACCAAACCTCCAGGACCCGTATGATCAGCCAGGAACTCAGGAAAAGAACAGTTGTGCGAAGTTGTGCGAACCAAACCGCAGACAGTTGGCTGAGTTTGTTCATTGCGTAGCTTCCTGTCACAGATCATAGGTTCATATATGGTTCAAGGCATGTCCCATGTGGTCCAAGCCATGGTTAACGGCCTGCTTCATGTGGTTAAAGGCCATGCTTCATGTGGCAAAAGACATTTTTTGTGCTACCGTCATGTGTTTATATAGCACGCATGTATTGCTCATTACGCAACAGCAGGTTTCCACAGTGAACGTTGGCAAATTTATACAAATATCACGTATCATTGTCATCACCTCCGGCATCAGTGTGGCTCCGGCCTTCCTGCTACACTGCAATGTTTTTGTTCATGAACTAAGTCTCTTTGGGTCAGTATTAGCCGACAAAATGGAGAGGTGAACATCCCAACAGTTTGACTAGTTCTGTTATTTCGGGGATGTTCACTAGGGTACAAGGGTATTGACCCACAGCTACGTCGGGACATACATTGGGCATTACACCTGATCACACGCGCACTTATCCACTTGGTGTTTCTTACATGTTTTAAACACTTTCATTTCCTCAAAATTTGGCAATGGTTCATGGGAACTAATGTATTTTCTGACGGGCTATAAATGCCAAATTGGCCTTCCATGTGCACATTTCTCAGAGCCAATCCTTCAGCGATTGGAGACGTCGTTTGCATGATGAATGCGGAAGATTGGCCGTGGCAGCCCGACATAGCGGAGAGCATACAACGCTTCATGGCAGCTGTTCAATGTACCCAACCTAGCAATCAAACGGACCATTTTTGCTTCCAAATGTTTCTGACATGTCTAGTGGGGTAGCTGCTGTGATCTCACGGATTTGTGACAGATTGCGGTTGTCGGGACGCAACTTGGCTTACCGCTGCGCCAACAATTGTGTGATCAAGCACCCCATGGGGTGTCCTACTGAACCCACCAGGAGATCCATTTCTCAAGAAACCACCCGTCAAGATAGCGAAAGACCATAGCCGCCCTGACTCATCAACAGCATCAGGGTGGTTGATCAATGAACCTCATTTCTCCATAAATCACCAGGTCAACATAGCCAAAACCCATAGACCCCGTGACTCATGACTCATCATCAACAGTCTCATGAAGCTTGATCGATGAATCTCTGATCAACAAGCTTAATAGTACTTTAATGTATTCTATAGTTACATCATACCATCTTTAAGGAACCCCAAAAGGACACAAGTCGCACACCAGCCATGCTGTCGAGCACGGGTGGCCGGGTGGCTGATGTTTGCTGGGCTGCCCTCCCGAGGTCGGACCCGCAAGGCAGAGGTCAGCCGATTTCGCACGGGCCTGAGCCGTTCCTCAGCACAGTGCCGGGAAGCCCGGGCTTGGGGTCGCCCGCAGGGGCCCCACCGGGGTTGGGCAGTGGCGAAGATGTGGTGGGATAGATGATGATACTCATTGAGACTCACCTTTTCAATTTTTTTGAGATGACAATCATCAATGACAATCAACAATTGCAATGAGGATAACCATCAGCAATCGTCATTGATAGCTGTTACCAATGATTGATGATGGTTATTGGGTCAATTGCAGCTTCATTGTCGGGGGTGCACTTTTGCAGAGCCACCTACAAACCACTATGATGTATGTCATTGTGTTTTCTTTTTGCATCCGCGTTTTTAATGGCATATGTCGTATCTAGTTCTGGTGCAAACATGGCTGCGGGGCAAAACCATGTACCCCGTGTTCCCCCACCATTGACCATTGTTTTCCCTGTTGTTGTTGATCATAATATCCCAGTAGTTGGTTGGTTAAATTGACCCACAACCACATTGAGTCGATGGTTTCTTTTCGATGTGTAGCACCTATGGTTTCTCATGATTCGGGTGCCATTTGCTTGTTTTGGAACGCTGATGGAGCCCCACAAGGCCCCAATGAGTCTTGGGAAAAGTTACCGGAAAAAAACAGTTTCTATTTTTTAACTGTTAGCTATAGGGGTTTCGTCAGGGTTTACCCAGAAACAAAAATGATAATTTGTTGGTGCTGTTAGACTGGAAAAAAGCGCACATCCTGAGATGTTGCATTCTGCGGTGCAGCTTGCCCCCAAGTGTAAACCACAAATCACCTCACCTCACCTCACCAGGAGGAGGAGCATCTTGATGGTAGCTATCCAGACCCAGCAGCTGACACAATCCGTGGTGCGGACCTCAGCGGAGAAGGGAGGCAGGGGAGGATTCATAGTGGTGAGCTGATGGTTGGCACCGGATGATGTTTCCTCATAGGGCATCGTTCAAATCGTTGAAGTCAAATGGATCAGAGCCTCGATGTCAGCACCTAGAGGCCCCAGGCACAGAGAGGCTCCAAAATCTTCTGCTGAGATTGGATCGTGGGAGCTGTCGGCGGAGTCGAATGGCCGTTCTCTGGCAAGCTACAAGATCACCTTCGCTTGGGCAGCTCAGGGGGCCAGGGAGACACCAATTTCTCCATAGCTTGTGCATCGTAGCAGAAGATTCGGTTCCGGGGATGTGCACTGCCAAGCAGTACAGGCTTTAGCTGATCTACAAACGGCACTAAGTTGACACCAAAACGAGACCAGATTGGAAGGGAACAATAATCAATCGGAAGTGGTTTCCTGATGCTTTGTCTTCGTTGCTAGTGTTGATTCACATGTGCCACTCCTTTTGTTGCGACCATGGCTTGGATTGAGTCGAGTTCATATTCTACAGCTGGATTGACGGAGATCCAAATGCTGTACGCCCTAAGTCTTTTTAATCTTTTTATAGGAGGTTCCTTGCTCGACGAATTTGCCATGATGAGCCATGAGCCACTATTAATAACAATGATTGGAAACAATGTAATAATGATGGTTTCTTGAGATAAGGGTACCCCAAACATAGCTCATTGACTACTATAAATGCGTGATAAACTGGATGATAACCGGGAGCACCCAGGCTATTGAGAAACCCTCATATACCATTCCAAGACTACCAACATCTCTTCACCACGGATCGATTTGCAGCTGAAATGAACTTTGATCCCTGTCCGCTGCGTTCCCAGGATTGTTTCACAAGCAGGGTTTAAAAAAAAGACATGTCTTCAGGAGTTTATTCTAAGGTTTGCCTATAGGTAGGTAGCATATGCACAAGGAACATGTGGTCAAAGCAAGGTAGTTTGAAGATGTTTGAGGATGTTTGAAGCTTAGCTGAGCATCAGGGTACCCCCAGGCTTGAAGAACTACATAGATGTGCATGGGTTTTCCGCAATTCCATAAGTAGCAAATACCTATGAGTTTGATGGCTTCCTCCAACCGATCATAGCAATGCAGAAATAGGGAGATAACTTGATGTAATCCAGTGACTATCAGTTACTCCAGCTCCATAGCTACGACGAAAATCTTTGGCAAAGTGCAGGATGGGGCGATCGCCCCCTTGAAAACGCCAAGCAGATCTACCATCCAGTAACGCCCGTGAGTGGCATCGCCGCATGGGCGCTCTACCTGGCTGCGAGAAGTGCACTGGGCCTGAAAATGCGGCAGCTTCCGCGTTTGGGACCGCAGTTAGAGCTGGAACATATGAAAAGGTGTGTGATGAGGATGATGATGATGATGATGATGATGGTGGTGTATGATGGTGGTTGATGATGATGATGATGATGATGATGATGATGATGATGATGACGATGGTTGATGGTGATGGTTGATGGGTACAACATGGGCACAAGTGCACGGCCTTGGCCGCGTTCAAGCCCTGGCCCTAAACAACCCAAGCTGCACATGTATCACGGATATTTCCTAGTCATCATCATCATCATCATCATCATCATATGATGATGATGATGATGATGATGATGGTGGTGGTGATGATGATGGTGGTGGTGGTGGTTGTGGTGGTGGTGAATGATGGTGGTGTATGATGGTGGTTGATGATGATGATGATGATGATGATGATGATGATGATGATGATGACGATGGTTGATGGTGATGGTTGATGGGTACAACATGGGCACAAGTGCACGGCCTTGGCCGCGTTCAAGCCCTGGCCCTAAACAACCCAAGCTGCACATGTATCACGGATATTTCCTAGTCATCATCATCATCATCATCATCATCATCATCATCATCATCATCATCATTTTCTTCCTCTCTTGCGGTTCATATTTGATATAAAACCAATATTGAATTTATCATCGGTGGTTGCCTACACTCAATGACCAACCATCATCCTCCCATTGGAGGGCTACTTGTTATGCCCGGGGATGTGCAGGCAGAAACCGCAGCGGCAGCGCCCATCTCAGGAAGACAAGAAGCTGAAGAGGGAGAGCACGTCCATCATGGGTGCGGATACCCAGACACATGAACGCACTGCTGGTTCAAAGTAGTGGTTGTGTAGTGGTTGCTAAGTAACATGGGTAGTGATTGCGTAGTGATTGTGTAGTGATTCCCAACCACTACCACTAGTTCACATGGGTAGTGATTGTGTAGTGGTTGTTGATTAACGATGGTCAATCATTGGTAGCAGTGGGCCATAGCAATGATTCAGGATACCTAGAAATTAGTAGCGTTGTAGAGCCGATTCCTGTATTATGAGCGAGGATTAGAGCTACCAGGAGTGGTGTGAACCAAACGGTGATTATCTACTTGTTAGTTAAACCATAGGAGTGGGGTAAAAAAGAAGTATGGCTTTGCATAATTTGAATAGATGCATTGCTATTCCTTGCACATTATAAATGTGTTTTGATGCTTAGTTTCAATGTCTTGAATTGATTGCGTATTGGGCTGAATTGATTTATGGTATATCGTGTATGGTGCACCTACATCTTCACGCATACTATAAGCATTCATTGCTTGACTAAATGCTTGTGTATCCTCAAGGTATGTATGTGTTGAGAAACAGCATGGGCATTTCTTTTTTTAACCCACCCCCAAAAGCATTGAGAATGGCATGTGCGACTGGTGCGGAACATACTCTGAAACATACCCACAATACATACCTGAAACATACCCGCCAAATCTGTGAAATGCTTGGGCGAACATAGCCGAAACAGACCGCGACACATATAGTAGAGAGAGATGATATCTATTTATTTAGCTATACTCCTGAAACATACCCTCAACACAAAAACCCAGAGCCGAGTCGATCATGTTGAGAAACTTCTTGAAACTCCACGGTGTGATTTTTGATGTGCATGATTTGCATCCTCGATCAATGCCCATATCCCTGCGCTGGTGGTTGAAGACATGACAAAGCAATAAAATCCACGGCTTGCCCAATGTCAGCAGCTTTACCATAGCTCATGTCAATGATACTCCATACTCCATCAGGCAAACATATTGTTGCTAATTTGGATAATGACCGGCAATTTTGGTGATATCTAATCATACTGGTTTGCAGCACGCCTATGATTCATGCATCCCTGTCATTATATTCCTATTATTGGTTACATCCTGCTACCCTGCTATGATTGGCACTTTTGTTGAAATCCTATGTTCACTATCCTTTTCCGGGTCATGTCAGCTTTATCCCTCCTATCCAACCAACTCATTTGCTGGTCCTATGATTGCTATTTCAGTTGAAGCTTAGGTTGGGAAATCCCTGCTTCAACATTTCTTTTCTATTAATTGTTATGTCAGTGGTATTGTTCATACCTGGTGTTTGCATGTTTTTGCAACCTATGATCTTGTTTGTTTCAGACATCTTCTGTCGTTCAATTATTTTGTTTATAAACGATACTGGTTTCTCTACGTATGGTTTTCAATGTTTTTTTGACGATCTTCAAGTTGAACATGTGTTTTTTTTGGCTGTTTTCATGTTAGATCGATGGTTTTACTTAATTGAATAGTTGTAAGATAATTGGCAACATTCTTGTTTACTTGGCTGCTTTACTCTTGCAAATGTATGGTGCATACCTATGGTTTTCGTACCAACCTACGGTGAAACAACCAGTTCCAAATGCCAACATATTACTTTGCAAGTACTTCCACTTATATGAAGCATAGCCATTGAACAAGCATTGTTTCTGCAAACCATTGCCCAAACACTTGTAAATGGCGTCATACTACTTGTGAATAGTCATACTACTTCAGTGTTATTTACGGTCCTCCAATCCACTAATGATATAGCCAGTTCACCTACTTACACCAATCAGTTGGTTGGTTGGAGAAACTGGTACACCTGGTATTAACGACCATAGTATGCCGGAAAAAAACACAGGTTGTTTGCTTGCTAGGTTCTTGAAAGTAACTCAATCAACGAACCATAAGTAACCATAGATGACCAGCAAACCATCAGCTACACCGCTGGATCAACCCAGTCCGCCGCCAGGACCTGTACCCCAACGCCCCGACCCGGATGCCGTTGCGGCACCGGTGATGCTCGAGCGAAAGGATGGTGAATTCACAGTGTATGATGGTGGTTGGTGAGTGCTGTGATGATGGTTGATGAGTGGTGATGATATCTGATGATTATATATAATGATGGGCAATGATGGTGATGGTCATTTTTATTTCGAATTACTGATTGGTAGCATGGAATAGTTTTGAAATAATGCTTACATAGTGGTTCATGGATGTTATTTATGAGCAATTATTTGCACGTACATGCTTGGGGATTCCGTACAAAGGTTGATGAAGCAATCTCGGAATGATGGCTAGTTCTTGTCAATGAGAGAGAGAACAACACTTGAGAATGAAATAGTTCACAACCATTGGTTCCTGTGTTGCTTGATTCCCTTTGTTATGTCCTGATAAATGCCAGGTTTGGTGGCGTACCAGACAACAACATGAGAATGAATCTGCCTGTTGTTGCAGTTGCTAGGATCAATTGTATGGGTTTTTCCTGGACAACTGCTCCCCTGGCAATGTTGTAGCAAATAAAGGTCCCCTGCATGCAAAAACCCAGCCATCGTGAATAAAACTTGGTGGGGTGGTTTATTGTTTGCTACCTATGATGAGGCTTGCGGCTGTCTCAGAAAGTCCCAAGAAGCAGCTGCATGCAAGCACATGCTAGCTATGGCTGAGGAATATATGGCAATGGCTCACAATAGTACCAAACTAGCCGGCAAACATTTGCAAGAATGAGGCGTCTTGCGTGGTTGGACCAATGGGGCTAGGCGCCAAGTAACGGAAGCCACAACCAGCAACAAGAAAAGAAAGCCACAACCAGCATCTTTGCCAAGAACCATTCCACAAAGTTTACCTTTGAAAAGACAGCCATGGTTTTACATATGTCTCGGTGGTACAAAGCTCAAGGGCGGCAGCATTCATTGAAGCAGTTGACCGGTGATGGGTGCATTGGTAGAATCGGATCATTTAAGCATGGTGCGGCGAATGGTTGCATTTTGTTGCCACACTTTGTTGAGGAGCTTCGAGAAAACAACACCTGTTGACAGCGGCATTTTTTGGTGATGCAGTAATACGGGTTCCGTTTTCCATTCTTATCCTGACTTGCCGTTTTTGGTGCTAAATTATATCTATCGATTGATCCTTTTATTGTTTGCTACTTTGTTTCGGTTCCACAAACTTTTGGTAGATTCTTACCTGGCTAAATGATCCGGTGTTTTTTCGTATAAGATATCACAAGATGGCGATTTTCCAAAGAGTATCCACTTGCACGCGAGCCATTTGCACCCTTCACCTGTCCAAGGATTGTGATGACTTTGGCTGATCTCTTCCTGCGCTTGGACAAGTTACACCAGGTCAGGGCGATGTCAAAACTTCATGGCGTGGTTACATGGGTGGGAAGGCTGATTTAGTTTTGGCTGGTTTTATGGTGTATTAATGGTTGATTCCAAATGGTTCATGATGATGAATAGTCGCTCATTGGTCAATTAATCCACCATTGATAGCTACTGGCACCACTAGTTACCGCCTTTTGGGATCGGCGGGGACGACCCTTACTGACGATCTGCCCAACGATTTGCTAACCTATCCATCAAGGCATCCAATCACTTACAGTATTCTATGTGTGTTGTCTATTTGTCTCTACCCTAGCCAACGATTGATCCAATGATCTGTCCAACAATCCTTTTTGTCTATATGAGGGCCGTTCTAAACCCCCCCTCTTTAGATTTGAGCCAAACGTGACTTAGGTATATTTGAGGGTAAAATATTGGTCGTTTTTCTGTGGGAGGCGCAAGAAGGCGCAACGGCGAGCGCAAGACTAAAGGTATTAGAAAGTACTACAAGGTACTACAACGTACTACAAGGTACTACAAAGTACTACAAGGTACTACAAGGTACTCCAAGGTACTACAAGGTACTACAAGGTACTACAAAGTACTACAAGGTACTACAAGGTATGACAAGGTATTACAAGGTACTACAAGGTACTACAAGGTACTACAAGGTACTACAAGGTACTACAAGGTATGACAAGGTATTACAAGGTACTACAAGGTACTACAAGGTAGTACAAAGTACTACAAGGTAGCACAAGGTACTACAAGGTACTACAAGGAGTACAAGGTATTACAAGGTACTACAAGGTAGTACAAGGTACTACAAGGTACTACAAGGTATTAAAAGGTACTACAAGATATGACAAGGTAGTACAAGGTATTACAAGGAACTACAAGGTATTACAAGGTATTGTAAGGTAGTACAAGGTATTACAAGGTATTACAAGGTACTACAAGGTACTACAAGGTATTACAAGGTACTACAAGGTACTACAAGGTAGTACAAAGTACTACACGGTACTACAAGGTATGACAAGGTAGTACAAGGTACTCCAAGGTACTACAAGGTACTACAAGGTAGTACAAAGTACTACACGGTACTACAAGGTATGACAAGGTAGTACAAGGTACTCCAAGGTACTACAAGGTACTACAAGGTAGTACAAAGTACTACACGGTACTACAAGGTATGACAAGGTAGTACAAGGTACTCCAAGGTACTACAAGGTACTACAAGGTATTACAAGGTATTACAAGGTACTACAAGGTATTACAAGGTAGTACAAAGTACTACACGGTACTACAAGGTATGACAAGGTAGTACAAGGTACTCCAAGGTACTACAAGGTACTACAAGGTACTACAAGGTACTCCAAGGTACTCCAAGTTATTACAAGGTACTCCAAGGTACTCCAAGGTATTCTTTGGGCGGCTTCCGTGTGTGCGTGATACGGCTGCCGCTTGGTCTGAAACAGGTTTGAAACAGGTTTGAAACATGTTTGAAACAAGTCTGAAACTACTAGTGCATTTTCCTACCCTTATTACTAGAAGTAGTCGTAGTATTGCTATCATTGCCAGTACCATCACTAGTATGACTAGGACTATTACTATTATGTTTATTGTTATAGCTTTTCTTGATACTACTATTAGTCCTGTTTTAACTACTACAATTATTCCTGCCTTTATTTTTATTATGACTTTGATTATAAGTATTGCTAGGAGTACTAATATTATTAGTGCTACCCCTAGTAGCATTACTATTTTTACTGCCCAGTAATTACTATTATTACTCTTACTATTTCTTTTATTTTTCATGACCTTTCTGCCAACACAAAAAATATTACGGCTAGGATGCTCACCAGTCCTATTACTACTACTACTACTACTACTACTACTACTACTACTACTACTACTACTATTTCCGCACGCTCCTTGTTCGGTAGGCTTTCCCGGCACGGAGTGTCATACTGCGGGTTTCTATCATGCCCAGCACAGGGCCCGCGTGGCTAGAAATGCGGCTGTACAGCAGACGCTTCCAAAACAACGTGGCAGTTTGCTGCAGCCTTTCATTCCAGACGGCTATTTTTGGAAGCTTGTTGCTCTTGGCCCCATGCCTTTCGGTCGTGCAACAAAATTCCCCGGGGAGAGTCGAAGCCAGAACCTTTTATTTGTAAAGGATTTCACTTCGGACGACCACCGCCTTAGCCGAGATGCTGCCAGGTCTATGTGGCTGGAAAGGGCCCAACAGCTATAGGTTATTCGAACGGGTCTGGGGTTGCAGACGGGCACTTGCAAACGTGCGCATAGTGTTTTTTCGGCCGTTTGCGGTGCAGCCGGGGGCCCGGCTGGACGGACCGTGTGCTAGAAGGGGTTTTGCAGCAGTTTGGTGCTTTTGGCGCTCTAGTTCTTTGGGCAGCTTCCGTGCGGCTTCCGCGCGGTCTGAAACAGGTTTGAAAGATGTTTGAAACAAGTGTGAAGCAGCTATTATAGTCTTAATTGCCACCACTTCTACTAGTATTATTGTTAGTACTACTATTGATTTTAACAATAAGTATTATTACTATTATTACTACTACTAATACTACTACTACTACCACTACTACTACTATTATTTTTACCACTACTACTATTATTACTACTACTACTACTACTATTACTACTACTACTACTACTACTACTACTACTACTACTACTACTACTACTACTACTACTACTACTACTACTACCACTACTACTACTACTACTACTACTACTACTACTACTACTACTACTACTATTACTACTACTACTACTACTACTACTACTACTATTACTATCATTACTATTATTACTAGTATTACTACTACTACTACTACTATTATTACTACTACTACTATCATTACTATTATTATTACTACTACTATTACTACTACTACTACTACTACTACTACTACTACTACTACTACTACTACTACTACTACTACTACTACTATTACTACTACTACTACTACTACTACTACTACTACTATCATTACTATTATTTTTATTACTACTACTACTACTACTACTACTACTACTACTACTATTATCATTACTAATTTTACTAGTATTACTACTACTACTACTACTATTATTATTACTACTACTACTATTACTGTTATTATTATTACTACTATTATTATTATTACTATTATTACTATGACTACTACTATTACTACCACTACTACTATTATTAGTATTACTATTATTATTACTACTACTACTACTACTACTACTAGTACTACTAGTACTACTACTATTACTACTACTACTACTACTACTACTACTACTACTACTACTACTACTACTACTACTACTACTACTACTACTACTACTATACTACCATTTCTTTTAAAACATGCGTGAGCCTCATTTTTTGTTTGGCGCATTTCTTATTGTATTTCACACATTGACTAAAATGTGCAATAAACGCAGGGAGGCGCAAGAAGGCGCAAGGGCGAGCGCAAGAGAACGAAAGTAACGCAGTGCGGAAAAGGAATTTAGAACAACCCCCATATATCAAACCATCCTGAGACAAACATATTGGACAAATAGAGATATCCAATGGTATATCCAAAGATGTATCCAAAGAATTCCAAAGATACATCCAATGATATATCCAATGACAAGTCACATCCAATGACAACTATTTGTCTCGGTACCTGCTTTTACAGCTTCAGATCATGTCCTGGTGCCTTCAAGCCTCAGCGCCTTGAGGATCACCTGCTCGAGTGTCAGAAGGTCCTGGAGGACATCAAAATGCACCGGGAAACCGCAGCCAAGGTGCGGTGGGACGTGCGCCACGTGGAGCAGCCCCACTCACAAGCATGGCCGGGTCCCACAAAATCTTTTTTGTTTGGGAGATATCCAATGGAAAAGATGCTAAGAACAGCTTTCAGCGAAATTCGTATTTGCTGTGGAAAAAACATGTCATTTGATTTACGTAGCTTGGCGTCAGCATTGGGCATTGTGTCTACTTGGACTGGTTTAACAGTCACAGGCACAGAAATTCAATACCTTTGTAGGTGAAGCATGGTGTACCTTGCTAGCTCGAAAGTCTTTTGCATTTGTTCATCCTGGTTGACCCGATGATGTTCTATAACCCGAATGAACCATAGAACATCAACCATGAACATCGCTGGGTGAACCGCAGAACATCAAGCATCGTGAACCTTGTTTTAAACAATCATGGTGAGATCTCCGGTGACATAGATCTGCCATGCTCCCAGCAGCTCCCAGCACCGTATGCGGGTGCCAGGAAGCCACTTCTCAGCAGACCTATGGGAAGCAAATCAACTCCGAACAGCGACTCCTCGAAGAGGAGCCCGCGGTTGGCGTGAACTCGTGGTGGTACCTCGCCTGACCCCGAAGTTGGCTCGTTCATAAGGAAAACGGCCAAGTTGGGGGGGTACAACGTTTATGAAAGGGCCATAAAGGGCCAGTGGATGTCATGTTGGTTAATTGTGATGTGTCCCGGTGCACTTCTGCCATTTGGCATGTGGGGTGTGGAATGCAATTGGTGCTTCGGGGATGGATTCAACCTGATTGGAGCAAAATTGAAGCTTCCAGCCTTGTTTCATGCGCTAATTCTCAAGTCACTCTCATCAGCTTCATGATAGTGCGCTCTTCAACAACCTAAGAACTCCTGTAACCACCGGTTGACTACTACCAACCACTATCATCCAGGTGCTCCCCTGTTCCTTGCCACTCTGGAGCTGACGTTGATTCCACTTGGATTGATGGTTGGTTGATGAAGCCATGTGCTGATTCACCTAGCAGCTACATGTTCCACATCTATGGATCAGTTATGTATTTCAATCTGATTGCTTTGAAGCCTGTTACTGCTCAACCTGTAGCTGCGTTGCTGTTTAAAACCTGTTGCAGAGTGATGGTTTCAAATGTTAAGCTGGTGAACGAAGTGGGTTCTGTGATCACATCACTTCACTGAGAAACGAGCAACAAGTTGGCGCATGATGCTGGTTTAAATGGCCACCCAAAATGGCCTAATTTAGAGGGTTTAGGGACGAAGAATAAGGCACAGGTGTTGTTTTTGTTTTTCTTGGAGCATTGCCTTTGCCATGAAAAACGTGGCATCACCAGAGACCTTCTTTGGCAGCAATGAGTACTTCCAAGGAGCCCGGCTGAAGGCCTTGGGCTACACCTACGTAGATGCCCTGACGATTAAGCACGAGGCCACTGGTATTAAGATGTGGGCATGCGCCATTGATGTCAGAGAAGAAGCAGGACATCAAGGTTTGCGTGAAGGAGATCGAGTCCTTTTTCACTATACGCCTGAGGATGCTTTCAAAAAGATTACCAGCCTCGAGGATCCCAAGCTCTTGGCTCCACTGGGTGACAACACCAAGGATAGCTACTTTGGCCTGGGCATTTACGCAACAGTGAAGGCACCCCACACATGGAACTGTAAAACGGAGGTTCTAGTAAACAACTATTACCCCACCGCGGACAACTTTCGGAAGAAAAACGATTTGGATTTGCCGGGGCCCGATATTCCTTTCAATGCTGTTCTCAATGGTGCGATTGGAGACTACGTCAAAGGCGAGTACAATGGCAAAGCAGATTGTTGTATCCCGCTGATTGTCGATGAGCAGGTGTCAAAGAATGTCATGGAAGAGGTCACGGATGGCCCCTTGATGTCGAACGGTAAAAACAGGCTGAAAGGCCGCAATTGTTTTGGCGAGAAGCAGCCTCTCTGGCGCGATGTGTGGTTGGTTTCAATCTACAAACAAGCTCGCGCTGACAATCTCGGAGTGAAAGATGCCCAGCAATCATCCTCTGAGATTGTGCATATCTTGGAGAAGCGGCTTGAGACCGACGAGCTGGTCCAGAATTTGGCCAAGTATGGCATCCAAAATTACCGAGAAATCCAAAGGAAGCTCTTGGTGAAGGTCATTGAGGTAAAGCCCACAGACCCTCATGCCTACAGCAACCTGGGCGTCCTGCTCTCTCCTGGGGAGGAAGTGCAAGTGCAGCTGCGGACTGGCCTCAGGACATTCAGCAAGAAGCAGTTGTACCTCGAAGCCATCAAGTTGGACAACAACTGCGCGCTTGCATACAGCAACCTGGGCGCCGAGCTCTCTCCTGGGGAGACAGTACAAGTGCAGCTGCGGACTGGCCTCAGGATCTTCAGTATAAAGGACTTGTACCTGGAAGCCATCAAGTTGGACAACAACTGTGCGCTTGCATACAGCAACTTGGGCATCGAGCTCTCTCCTGGGGAGGAAGTGCAACTGCAGCTGCTGACTGGCCTCAGGACATTCAGCAAGAAGCAGTTGTACCTCGAAGCCATCAAGTTGGACAACAACTGCGCGCTTGCATACAGCAACCTGGGCTCCGAGCTCTCTCCGGGGGAGACAGTACAAGTGCAGCTGCGGACTGGCCTCAGGATCTTCAGTATAAAGGACTTGTACCTGGAAGCCATCAAGTTGGACAACAACTGTGCGCTTGCATACAGCAACTTGGGCATCGAGCTCTCTCCTGGGGAGGAAGTGCAAGTGCAGCTGCTGCCTGGCCTCAGGACATTCAGCAAGAAGCAGTTGTACCTCGAAGCCATCAAGTTGGACAACAACTACGCGCTTGCATACAACAACCTGGGCGCCGAGCTCTCTCCTGGGGAGACAGTACAAGTGCAGCTGCGGACTGGCCTCAGGATCTTCAGCATAAAGGAGTTGTACCTTGAAGCCATCAAGTTGGACAGCAACTATGCGCTTGCATACAGCAACTTGGGCATCGAGCTCTCTCCTGGGGAGGAAGTGCAACTGCAGCTGCTGACTGGCCTCAGGACATTCAGCAAGAAGCAGTTGTACCTCGAAGCCATCAAGTTGGACAACAACTGCGCGCTTGCATACAGCAACCTGGGCGCCGAGCTCTCTCCTGGGGAGACAGTACAAGTGCAGCTGCGGACTGGCCTCAGGATCTTCAGCACAAAGGAGTTGTACCTTGAAGCCATCAAGTTGGACAACAACTGTGCGCTTGCATACAGCAACTTGGGCATCGAGCTCTCTCCTGGGGAGGAAGTGCAAGTGCAGCTGCGGACTGGCCTCAGGAGTTTTACAAGGGAGCAGCTCTTGAATTGGCGCAAATAGGTCTCAACACCGGAAGCTGCTTTAGACTTTCAAAAGCCGCAGAATCTCCTGGCAAAAACAGTCATCAGTGTTTGGCCACACCTTGCGCCTACGAAACTCCCAGACACCTATTCTTTTCGGTCAGGTTTCAATCATCTGAACATTGCCTGGTTTCAATGAATATCAGTATCACACATCTATATGCAGGTTCTATAGTTGGTTGACGGGATAGCCGGTAGTTCTACACATTGTCCTATTTCTTCCTATTTAGGATGGCTGATTGAGATGTGAGGGGCTGAAGCCACCAGATCTACCGCGGCTTGATGCTTAGGTGTGGTTAAATCAGGTTTTGGTGGGCCTATATGTATCTATATTTGATTTATATCTTCATATTTTCTTTTTATATTTATAAACATATTTGTTTACTATATTATATACAATTTGTATTTTCAGATGTGTAGTATCCCACTGCTCATACTTCATGTCGTGGAGTACCATTTGTCCAAAAGTCGTAGATACAGTGCCCCCTCATGCTGGCTCGTTTTTCGTAAGTTTCTTTTCCGCATGATTGGGATGGTTGGATGGTTTCTTGATTGACCAAATTGTTGGAATGTCTTCTTACCAACCAGATGAATCAGATGAACCAATCTGCAAGTGAATTGGTTCAGATGAATCAGATGACTCAGATGAACCAACCTAGGGAACCTATGTCTCTGCAAGTGATCTACCAATGCTATAGCTTTCCCAAGCGCCTCCTCGTTGCCGCTGCACTGCGCAGTCATTGCACACCTTTGGGAGGTCACTGCGGGGCCGTAGATCATGACATGCAGTGACCATTGGCTTGCCGACATTGGGGAGTTTGAAGGTTGAAAGTGTGGATGTGTCCGTGATGGTTTTACCAAATCCATCATTTCTCCCTGATTGTAGAACTAGCCAAGATTGACTAACCATCATCAATCATCATTAAGCATGGTTCTTAACTATCATCAAGTCGTTAAGCCATATTTAACCATCATCATCTCCCATTCATCTCCCATTCATCTCCCATTAGCATCCATTAACATCCACCAATCAGTGGATCAACTCCACAGCTTGAGCAGTCATGGGACACCCAGCCGCCACCAGGAGACGCAACGACGGATGGCTTGGAGCAAAGCGCTGTTCACCTCCATCCGTGCCCCCCCGCGGCCTGGCCAAGCGCTGTGATGCTGGGGGGGAACCCTGGTAATGTCAACCAGGATGAGAAGCCCAGGAGTCCAGTGACACCAAAGATGAACGAAAGGTAGTGCCTAAAGCAACCAAAGGTGATACAAATGAACTATGAAATTATCATGATTAACTATATGCACCAAAGGTAATACACATGTTCGACTTGAAGCTATGGGCTATGGGCAGATGTAGCCCCCAAAGTAACAAACCACATGGGTACTGTAACATCCCGGGGCTTCAATAATCCTGCCTTGTTTGCTGTATGTATGATGGTAATTCCAAACCATTTGCTTCGCCATTTGGCTAAAACCAGCCACTGGTACCATGGCTTAACTATTGGGGTGTGGGGGTTAGGTAAAATATTGTCTTAACACCACTGATGATGCTTGGCGGGTGGACGTCAGTTTTTCTTCCAGGAAGCCAATTGAGTTGGGGAAGGGGTTGGTTCGACCGGATGTAGCATTCAAATCGTCAATCTGGTTTGTTGCCAGAAGATGTGATGATTGTGAAACGCTTAAAATTCAGCCGATGTTGCTACTAACATTCTTCCAGCCGATGCTACGACTGCTGCATTGCTTACCTGCGCCTGCGGCTGCAGGAAGCAGCCCTTGTTCAAATGACCACAAATGGTTGGATGGGTTGCCAGGAGATGAGAGTTGTAACGTGCGAGCGAGTACGTGGGACCCTGGACCAATCAATGTGCTCGTGCATATGGGTGACATCCATATCCACTACGCATGTGTGCATTCATGTTTTTGTTGTTCACGTACGTTCAGAGATCGTGTGCCGTTACATAGATACCTTGAAATATTTAGATGCGTGCCTGCACGTGACATTTCTCTATGGTGCTTTAGCATCGGTTGGCATCAATTTGTTTGAGGAGGTTTTGATCCCTGCTGTTGGTGTTATTCCTCTCAGCTGAAACATCATCACCAGTTGACACAGCAGCACTGTTCTGCACTTTCAGGCCCAGCCTTGATAGTGCAGAGAATGAGCCATTATCAATTCCAAACAAGAAGGAAAAAACATGATTATCATCAACAAGTATGATCAACCAGCATCCCTATTCCCACCACAGAATTCACACAAGGCAAAGCAAACAGGATAAGTAATTTCTAGTGATTTGTGAGGTTATTACGGAGATGGTTTTTATTGGCAAAGATCATTACAAGTGATTTTTTGAGAAGAATCAGTATAAGTTTTGCATAAGATTCACCATCATAAACTGGGATAGGAACAGCATGATGGCGAAATTAGATAGTTTACCCTTTGCTCATCAAACATCCCTGGCTGGACAATGGTCTTCCCAAAAAGCAAGCCTCTAAAAAGCATGGTTTACACGGCGCGATGTTAAATTACCGGAGAAAGTTGACAAATTGATGGTCGATTCATACCGGACGGTTCTCATTGATGGCCAACAATGTTAAACGACACGTCATTGCTGGCAACTAGCGGAATCATCCCGCAAAATCAAGCCAATCCCTATGACCGATAGCTTCAACTATCAACATCTAATATCCCTACCAAGAAAGGTTGTCAACCATTTTCGAATCAACCTAAGCCGGATCGACCCAAATCAACCTATATGAATCAACCCATAATGCATCCCACGTTAAACCCAGTCTCGCCCTGGCCGCCATCTCGGCAGGTCCATGGCCTCCTTGGACGATGAGTCGCTGGGCCAACGTTAAATCATCGAAGGATGATGAATGCCATTCATTATCCACCCAATGATGAATCAATTGAATCACTCGCCAATTTGATCTGTTTTACATGGGTGTTTCTCAAACTGAGGCCCCTAAAATGACCCATTGATCATTCAATCCAAACTGTTGGGGATGTTTTGGTTGATATGGTGGTTTCTCAAGCCATAGACCCCCCCAACTATATCAACCCCTTGGTTACTACTGTAGGCATCTTCATCGTACATCCTACTAGGTAGTTACATGGTTGTTTCTTGAAATGGGTGTGCCCCGCACATATATATATATATATATATATATTAGTCAGAAAACTAGGGGTCTTTTTGAGGGCCCGCTATATTGAGAAACACCTTTTCATGTTGACATATTTTGATATTCATGGAGTTGTTGATGGCTAATTGATGGTAAATCATGATTAATTAGTTAGATGGATACTTGGATGGTCAAGTGATGGTGAAAAAAGATTTGCTGTAGTGATGCGTGAAGGATGGTTGATTGATGTCTCATTCATGGTTAATTTATGGCCAACGGTTGTTTTACATGTCCTTATTGATTGCATCAATGTTCATTTGGGTAGGCCTTGGCCGCATTGGGGTGGCACGCTGCTGGTTGTTTCCAAGTGATTGTCTATGTGAGTGGTATCGTGCACTTGGCTTATGCACCGGGACGATCACGTTTAGCAGGACGACAATGACTTGCTTACCAAGCATGTTTGATCTTTTGGCATCTATGTTATCCACCTTGGTTGGGTGCCATTCCACTTATTGTGTACGATATGGGAGTTTTTGTTTTTGTCAGCTCGCCGGCTTGCCAAAAATTTGATCTCCATGGCCCATGGCTGTTGCTGTATAGGGTATTGATGGTATTAGCAGTGTTCCTGCTATTGAGAGGCATGAGCCATGCACAACCAGTCTTGCTGGCACTTTTGTATTTTAGTTCCCCCGCATTTGACAAGAGTTGCAGGTAGCCATGATTGACGGTCATGATGGACAATCATTGGCAGCAAATATGATAGAATGGTTGATGACCTGGTGATACAAACGTTGCATCCTGGCACATGTCTTGACTGTCAGGATGAGTGGCGCACCCCGGGGCCCGATGAAAAACTTTGAACAACTCCACGCACTATATACACATGTCGGTATGCGCACATGTGTGCAAAATTGTGTGAATACATGTTTCCATTTTTTGCCTTAATTACAGTATGTAAGATTAATTCATATATAGAGAGAATACGAGGTTTCCACCGCTAGATCTTCACCCTTGATCACTCCACCATCTCAGGCGTAGAATACGAGAATCCAAGGCGGGATCCGGGACATGTGTGTCCGTATCGGGATAGCTGCAGGCCATTACGCCCACCTGGCTACGAAACCACTACCCGGCTCCCCCTCAGATCTTCCCACCCATCCCAGTGTTGCAGTGCTCCCAGCGGAGCTCGGCAGGAAGTTCGCATCAGCTCGGGACGCGGCAGTTCGCCCTCGCCCGTGAGCTCCCCCGCTCTCAACTCGCTGCTGGCCATCAACGTGGAACCAGCGGAGCAGATGCGGATGAGCCATTCCAGTGCTTGGGACTGGAGCTGAGGGGCTACTGGTGCTGTTTCGTTGTCGTTGGTTGTGGGTTATGGTGGCTGGTGGTGGTTGAGGATGGGGGTTGAGGGGTGGCTGATGATGATGGTTGATACAAACTATGGTGATAACGTGATATAGGATGATATAGGTAATTATGCTTACCGGATTTCAACAATTGGACCATATGGTAATGAAAGCTAGGGATGGCGAACTCTGCTTAATCATGGTTGACAGCTGGGTACCCATGGTGGATCTAATCGTAAGATAATGATGTACTGTAGCCAAGGATGACGATCCCGACACTAGGAGAGCGATTCGGAGCCCAGATATTGTGATTAGAATAGAGCCCATCATGCTGCGGATATAGGTCATAGAGTTACAAGAAACCAATCAACAAATACCTAAGTACAGCCCAACAGCTCGACGATGTGAAAAAAAATTGGCATGCTTACCAGGGGTACTCGATTTTGACCCACAGCCATTTGGTTTATCAACAAAACATTTGGCTGCGTGATTGCGTGCCCAGAACTAGTGGGACCGAATCCGAATGGCGGCCTTAAACTGCACTTTGATGAACTATGTCAGTCCTCCAATGACTGCTGGCCATGAGCCCCGGATAGGTGAAGATCCCAGCCAAAAAAAAGTCGAGTGAAGTGGCTACATTTCATTTTTTCCTGTTCTGTTCGTGTTTTGGATGTTCACCATGTGCAATTTTGACTCATGAATGCTCGTGACAATATGCAACCACTTTTGTACCCCATGATTTGTTGATGAAAATCCGTTTGTCATGTTCTCAGTATTTGTTCAAACTTGAATAGCTTTGACTTCATCAAGTTAATAACAAACAGGAGATCCACATGAATGACCCCTCTATATTGACAATATTTGATAGATTTTGATGGTGAACCACCATGCCTTCAGGGTTTTCCAGTTTGTTTGCTACTGGATCTGAGATGAAGCCATGGTTTGGGCATGGCTTGTGCTTGCTAGATCAGCGCCCAGCGACAGCAGGTGGAGTGAGCCCAATGGAAGAGGCTCCGGCTCGACCCAAGGTGGGATCAGCGAAGGGCTGCCATGGAACCTCCATCCACGCAATGGTCAACAAGCTGATGAATGGTGGATCATAGGGGATGATGGGGAACACTAACCAACATGACTGGGGATATACCATTATTATCCATTATTGATCTATGGCGAGCTGGGTGACTATTATCCAAGCAAGAAATGGATGGATGAACATCTCAACAAGGACTAGTTTGGTCATGTAGGGGATGTGAACGGGTGGGGTCAAGGCTTTTGACCCACAGCCACATGTAGGTACTATATAAGTTTAGATGGATGGGTGATGTGTTTGTCTTTCCTTGTTCATCTACGGGTCCAGCACATGCATCAAACAGCATTTGCATTCGTTTTTAGCTACATACTGGTAAGTGAAGGTATACGGCCAGGAAATCATTCTATCGTTCATGCTTGCTCGGTTGCAAATCTTAACCTGGTTTCAGATTGGCTATGTTCAAAAATCAGCTATCAAAGAGCATGAGAAGCAGCTGATCACATCCATCGTTGGTGTTGCATCGGTGGAATGGATCACGTTGTGGCACTTACGGGGTCAAGTGATCATCCTGCCGCTGTCACGATTTGTTGCCCCCCAAGGAAGGGTATCAGCCGATGAACTCAGCATAGGCCGGGTGCGACTCCTAGTGACGCTGCCTGGTAGGCGAAGCCGCGGCGCCGCTCCACGGTGTCCGGGCGAGTCGGACTGGCTGCCTATATGAAGCGACCCTTGGTACGATGGACGCGGCTGGGCAGCAGGAGGGGCCTCCTTGTGTGCGGGGTGACGTCAGGGTGGGCAAGGCGATATCCAACGAGGTTTTGCTTTCAATGCTCCTGAGCTTCGCTGTCCTCCTGTTCTTGGGTGATGTTTTGAACTCACAGGTGAACCAAGTGCTTTGCAATTTAGAGAATTTGCATTGCCCTCTTGGTGCATACCCACTTATTGTACGACGCTATCAATTGATACGGTATGATAGAGGTGCCATGTCCAATTCCATAGTGACTTTGCTGATCATTATTTCTCGCAATCATGAATAGAAGCTATCAATCATTATACTTCGCTACTACTCTTCACCAGTAGTGGTAGTCAATCACCACTAGTGGTAGCTAGTGTTCACTACTACTGGAATCACCACGGTGTTTTTCATACCCAGTATTCACCTTGACTGCCAAGCTCCAGCTGTCTCTCCTGGTGATGGTGATACCTAGGCTTTATAGCTGTTTGGCCGTGGCCCTCTTTGGACCTGGCACGGCCACACTGCTGAATCTACCCGACGAACCTACTGCCGCTTGGGTTTAGCAGCACTGCTGATGCGCTGAGTGAAACATGTAGAAGATTGTTTTGATTTACCAGATGCATCAAGATCTTACCCATCCCCCCATCACTTGAACCCCCCCAAATCGAGATGAAACCCCCGAAATGGCAAGATAGTGGTTTTATGATAGTTTATGCGATAACAAGATATGTTCAGCAAACATGTTTACAGAAAGCATTTGACCAACTGATGATGATCCTGCCCAATCATCATGCACATTTGTCGCCTAATAGTCAGAAGTGCAATGGAACATGGGAAAGGGAACCAAACCTTGTGACCACGAGGGCGGTTCAACTCCCCCGTGTCCAACTGGAAATCTCCTCCAATTTGGATAGCTTCTTGGATAAGAAGTGCCGGGCCAAATGGCTGCTCAGCGCCATCCCCAAACATCAAGCAACAGGTGCAAGCGCGGCCATGGCCCCATATCATTTCAAGATTGGACGTTTTGTTTTGGCCGAAGCATGGGGCCAAAAGCAATGGCAGTCCACTTGAGCGCCGGAGTTGGTTGAACCAGCCATGCCGCGGCCCATTTTAAGCATCTTGCCTTGCTGCTCAGGTTGTGATCCAAGACGTGGTGATGAGTCACTCGGCAAGATTGGTCAACGACCAGCAGCACTAATTAGTGACTAGTGATGAGTGATATTTGGTTTCTACGTTTGTAATCGTTCATGATGGCAAATGGATTATGATAGTTGATGATGATTAAGTATGGCAGGCCAATCTCTCGAGTTATGACCTTGAAACCAGGTGCGGAGACCCCCCCAAAGCATGCCCTGGCAGATGTAACAGCATTCATCAGCCATCATCAGCCATCATCAGCCAACATCAGCCATCATCAGCCATCATCAGCCAACATCAGCCAGCATCAGCCATCATCGGCCAGCATTCTCTCATATATTAGCAAGCATGTATCTTGTGTTCAAACCTCTTCCACGCATACGGGCATTAGATGAAGATCATTGTCGGACAGTTCTCATTGGATGAGGTTTGATCGCCATTGCCTTTGCCTTGGAGATGTTTGCCTTGTTGCTGGTCGATGAACTCTATAGCGATTTGGCAAAAAGGGGATGCCATGGGCAGATACACAGCAGTGGTGGGGAATGAGGGTGACAATGTCGGAATCCACAGTACCATCAGTGGTGATGGCGCTGGAGATGATGCTGTGGATCATGTTTCATGATGGTTCATGAACGTTCATCATTGATGATGGGATGATGATGCCAAGAAAGCTACAATCAAATGAGAACTGGTGATTTTTCAATCATGGGTGCTTTGCATCGGTGAATCTGGCGTCACTCCCACTCCATGTCCGCTCAGAAAACCAAAAGCTCTGGAGCTCTGGTTTGATCTTACATTTCGCAGAGCTGTGGAATACATAAGTATGAAGAACAGCTGCCAAGTATACAAGATTCAGTGAGCTCAATTAGGTTCTAGGCCTGCTTTTAGTCAGTGAATCAATCTGTTCTCAATGCATGTAGTTAGTTAATTAATCTATGTTGATTTACCCAAGCTTGCTGTTTTCAGATTCAGATGTAGTGGTGGGCTTGCGGCAAGCCGGAGCCTCGACGCAACAGTGGTGCGTGATCGATATAGGTAGTATGTTGTCAACTGCGAGGCTTGATGATCATCGATGGCTGTACCACTGATAGCTGACAACTGCTGATTTTGGTAATTGCGGGGTGGTTTTTTGTTCACTAGGGTGGTGTAACCGGCATAGATAAGCACGACGTGTCAAGAGCGTTTTATGATATGATATGATTATAGTAATTTAGTCAATGATGATCATTAAGAAAAAGCAGCGGTTGGCTCGCCAAGCCATCGATGAAGGATGACGTAGTTGGTGGTGATGACCACTTTTGGCCACTAGTGATGCCCAGTATAGGTGATCAAAGGCACTGAAAAAGGCAGGTCTAGGCTAGATTTGGAAGTGCGCAAGCTGTGCTTCAGCGACTTGTCCTTGTCCTGAGGATATTCCTTCTTCTTCCTGTTGCTTGGCTGGAATTTTTGGATCACTCCTCGTGTTCTCACTGCGGTTGCTGTGTAGCAGCCGCCGCGATTTGCAGCAGTGGAACCAGCACTTCTGACCCCGAATTTCCACCTTGACCACCAGCTGAGGATGGATCTGCTTGGGACTTTGTCCATGGCCTTTGAAATTTCCTTTTTGTTGGGGCAATACCTGAATTCTAATACCGTCTCTTGGTCGGCCACTGCTGGGGTGAAAGGGACGCGGTGCAGTTTCTACAGGCAGATGACTGTTGCTATAGAACAGGAGCAACCCAACCAACATAGATGGGAACTAGCTGGTGCTTTGATTGACATATCTTATTTTCCCTATGGTATTTGGGATGGGCCTCTGAATTTTGATGACGAGTGGTTTCACCATATGGGCATCACCAAGTATAAAAGGCCCAGGCTGCAAGGACTCAGAGCGGCTTTTCCATGCTTATACAGACTCGTAAGTATTCCTCGACCGTTTTAGTTTGATGGGAAATGCAAATGGTTGATCACCATTTTGTATTGATCACTTGTCAATATTGGCGGGTAAATGCAGTGTTTCGTTTTTTTAGTCATTGTTCTTGTCATTTTGATCGCCTGCCAATGCAGGCCATGGGTCAAAGACTTGTGTCAAGACAAGTATGGCAGTTGTGTATCTCAGGGTTTTGGTCACCTCAATTGCCGATGTTGAACATGTGGAGTTCTGATGTTTATTTCCATTCTCTGATTGAACAAGACAATCTATAGATGAACGTTGAACGTGACATGATGTGAGACGTCTATCAGCTGCTTCTTGCTTGCGAAGGTGTCGATGTATGAGTAACCATCATCAAAGTGAAGTGCCTCTACACAGTTCCCACTTCATTCCTCTACTACCCTCAAGAGTGATAGCTTCTGGCAATCAAACAGGCCAGAGAATCCACCATGCAGATGGTTTACCGATTAAAAAGTGATTCTGATCTCAATTGTGTTGGTTACAATCTTATTTTATTATCTAACCAATGGCTTATCACCTGATGAGTATTCACTTGTGATTATGTAACATTATGTATATGAATGTGTATATATATATATATATAACTATTGGTTATCTAGGTTCTTTGCCAATGGCCTTGCCGATCAATCAGGTCGTTTTACGCACGGCGCGCACGGCGAAGCTGGGAGCGCGCATCGGACGACTTATCAAACTTGTGAAATGCGTCAGTGCCTTGGAAAGTGCGGCAGTGTGTCATTTATAACCATGGTCACTGAGTGGTTGATGATGGTGAAGAATGGTGAGTTTTATAGCGAGTGGTTAGTAAAGGTGAGATTTATAATTGTAAAAATTTTATTATATTTAAAATATGAAAAACTAATGGTGCACATGGTTTCAGCACTATGGCTACAATACTTGTAGTGATGGCTGCTTGCTAGTTAATACTGGTTATCATGGTTAATAACGAGCATGATTTGATTGGTGGTTGGTGGTTGTGGTTTGACCATGGTTTCTTTGTGGTTAAACACTGGCGGTTGGTTGGGAGGGAGCGAGGAGACAGGGCTATCCTATAGCCTTCTAATGGGGGAGCCACTTCAAGCTACCAGGAGTGCCCAACCAAATGTTAGGGTTGGTGGTTGATCCGATTATTCAGTGAATGATTATGCACAATTGTATGGTTTTTTGGGTGAATATTGGGCCAACAAGCACCATGATTGCTTAAAGGATGGTTGATGACGCTTGACAACTGACAATATTCGAAATGAGTCAAGAGCTTGGTTACTTGCATGGTTGGTACAGTAGATGAACCAATCATCATTATATTGTGGTAACTATTGCCATCATTATAGTTGCCTTTTTGTTGCCTTTTTGCTTTCTCCGGGGATGGTGCGGTGTCTCGCAAGGTATGTTCTACAGATCCACTGGCAGCAAAAAGACACAGGTCGAAGCCAAAGTGCTCGCAAGTCACTTGGAGCAGGGAGCTGGGCCCCGGTTCAGCCATGGTTACGCAGGGGACACCATGGCCTTGGTGATGACGAGGGTTTTCAAAGGCCTGGTGCACGTAGGAACCGTATCCGTGAGAATCGGCGAAATCATACGGCTCCATGTGATTTGTGCAGCTTGTGATTTCTTGTTGTGAGCTACTTCCTGGAAATGCAGTCGAGAAAAAAAAGAAACATCGCTGACCCGCGATTTCCTGTAGAAGCGAAAGTTTGCGACCTAGAAGACATGGCGTCCAACCTCAAACACATTTGTTCCTGGATTGCAATCCACGCCATCAAGCACAGGTTGCCTGGATTACTTCCTGGCAAACAAAAGAGGAAGGTAAACCTCACCGGTTGCCTTGTGCTCCTTGCAAGGTAAGCTGGTGGTGCTTTTATCTACTCGAGTCTCAGTGATTGTGATTGTGATGGTCATGGCACCTTGGCGATCATGAGCTGATCAGAAAGATCCGTTAGACCAGCTCATTTGGAGAAAGATTAGTCAATCTGCGTCCAAGCTCCAAGCTCCAACTGACTAGGCCTAGGCCACGTGTGTCCCAAATTTTGACGACCTTGCACTCTAAGTCGTCAACTTGCATTGATGGCACCCAGAGGTTCACTGAAGTTTTGAGTTACCAACAGCATCAGCCAAGCATCAGCGGCAACGGTCTACGACTTTCCGAGTTGTTCCAACTGCTGTTTGGTTGATGGGCGGTTTCTTTCAGGTGACTCCTTGTACAGCACTAACTGGATGGATAGGGTGTTTCTTCTTGACTTGGCTTCCACATGGCTCTAGGCTTAAACAGCAGCTATACTTGTTGATCCCCAAAGATCCCCAAAAAAGTCCGTCAGTAGCACTCCATGGCAAGCAACGCCGCTGCGAGGTCGTTCCTTTGTCGAGTTTGCCGCTGTTTCCCACAGAAGACATGTCGCTGGCACTGTGGCCGCAGCAATTGGAGCAAAGCTATTTGCAAGACACGATCCTTGACGTCAGAAACGGCATGATTCGCGGAACCGCAGCATGTGAAGTGAAGAAATAATAAAGGCAGAGAATTCGGGTCTTGGGGCCTAGAATATGTTGGATATGGTCAGGAAATTGACAACTGATATATGAACTTGGGATGTTTGCACAGTCAAGTCTACGAGCTGAACCCCCCCTAGCTTTCCTGCCAAGACTGCAGTGCTTGATTCACGTAGTTTTGTTGATCACGTCCAGCTAACGGTACTGGTTGATCTTGTGTTCGTTGTTTCTGGGTTTGACTTCAAAGACTTCAGAGAGGATCAGCGTTCTGATTTCCCATGGGTTCCTTTGGTGCTACAAACCTTTGCCATACTCAACTCCCCAATCCTCACCATTCAAAATCGAGACACTATCACGTCCATGTTTGGGGCGGTCACCTGCATGGTTGCGTCTTGGGCAGGCTGTAAGGTTTGATGGCATTGGGCCAAATTTTCTAGGCGATGATTGTGCCAAGAAGCTGAAGCCAAAGTGGCCATGAGGGGTTCTGCTGATCCATGTCAACATCAATCAAGCAGCCCCGGTTTCACCAGCTGCATAGCTGGTGATTTGCCATCACTGGCGGGGGTTTGTTGCCGGAGATCTCCCGTTAAGCATGTTGCAGTAGCCTCGCCAGTGTTGAGGACCAGTCCTCAGAGTGCCCTGCAAAGTTCCATCGATGAGATGGTGGCGTTGCTGGGCTGCACACCATCCACACAAGCCCAGAGGCATCATCCATTGATACCAATGCTTATGGATATACATGTTGACTACTTCGTGGATTTGAATCGGATATATTTGTTTGATGTTCGTTCATGTCAAGAATATCAATTGATGTTCATTTTTTATCCATGAATGATGTGGTGAACGGAACCCACTTGTATTATTCGCTGTTGACTAATGCTGACTGTGGATCATGAATTGTACACCACTGGGTGGCTTATAACCTTTGAACTACTTGTAGCCACCAGTAATTACCATCAATGAATGACCAACCCCTCATCACAAGGTTTGGTACTACCTTCAAGTTGCAGCACATCAGTCTTCGGGGCACCTGTTGCGCTAGCCCGTGTGCAAACTCATCCGCAGTTCGCGGTTCGTTGGTTCATGCTGGGTTTACCCCACCAACGCACCACCATGGGCTGAGCACAGCTCAGGTTCTACCAGAGCACCAACTACCATCCCTACATGCTGCGCGGCTTCGGTAGCGACATCTCCTTGCGAGACCCACCACTACAAGCCAGAAATAGCTTGGAAACTTGATGTTGAAGCAGGAAGTTTCTCGCTTGGATGGGTAGGTACGTGAACCATGGTTAGCCCACGAACCACTGGCACAAGCACTTCATGTTGGGTCATGTTGCGGTAGAAATTGGTGCACGGGTAGCCACTGTGTTCGTCCCGACTCCGTTACTGGCCCGGTCCAGCACCAGAACATTGTTGGATCACATGTAGTGAAGTCATCGGCCCGTGCAGATCTCCCAAATTTGATTGTAAGCCGCTACTGATGTGTCGGCCGAATGGATACCGAAGAAACCAGCATGCGTCGTGTGTTGGGTCATGTGACATGTGCATTCTTGTTGCTTGTCTCCTGATCTTTTTGTTGATGTTTGATCATTCGGTGTTTTCCATCTCAAATCTTTCTATGACAAAAGTTTTGGTTGCTTGACTGCCCACACTGCTTCTTGTCCTGCCATTTTGCTGCTTCTTGTGCTCCCAGCAGCTTGGGTATTTTGTTCAATTTTTGGAGGTTGGCTACAGAGTATTCACCGTAGCCATTCACAAATACGTAATATAAAGATATGAAATTAAACGCTATTTTTGTGCTTTTTGAACCAGCCAAATTCTCAAACCTGTATCCACTCGTTGACGGTGTTTCACCATGTGTCACCTGCCGCCATTTCAAACCCCACGGTTTCCCCGTCGCTTCTAGTCACTGCTAACCAAGGAAGCGTCGGTCGAGACGTGCTTGGTCCAGAGAGTAGCACCTTGGCATTTGAAAATTGGGCTCGTCTTATGGTGGTTGTGGCTCCCCAGGGAGTAAACATGTATTGTATCATATTGTATCAAGCCCAAGTCTAGCCATCACTTTTCTTGCACCATCAGTTTAAGCATCATGAGCCATCATCAAGATTGCCCATGATTGATCATCACTTTCACCACCAGTTTGACCATAATCATTACCCATCATTAGCCATCATTCATCCTCATTTCAAACCATCATTGATCATCATGTCAAACCACTATTGACCATCATTTCAAACCATCATTCATCATCATTAACCATCATCGATCATCATCAATCATCATTTTCACCCATCACTTTCACCAGGATCATCACTATGCCACCACCAGTTTGACCAGATCCCCCCGCTGATCACCTTGGGCACCCAGGGCGGCTGTGACGCTGCAGTGTTCTTCGATTTCACGGGCCCTGGGCAGTTGGACGCTTTGGCGCCCCGGCGCAATGTTCCAAGGTTGACGCCGTGATGACCATGGCGCGCATAGATGATGATGACAACTGTATAGGAGTTATAGGAGAGGTTCTTGATCTACTTATGTTCATTAGTTTGTACATCTTACCTTTGATAGGCCAAGATGAGAATCCCGTGAAGAAGACCTTAAAAATCAATTATATAAATGGTTCCTATATGACATGTGCAGTGTCCAAATCTGATATCCATATTGGTTGGACCTGCGGCACAGTACGTCCAAGCACCAGGTGGAGATCGGCACCATTGCCTTCATCATCGCTTTGATGGTGCCTGGGCGCCGCCTAGCAGGCGGAGGTCCCCCGAACGGTTGTCGGCCAGGATGGTTGGTGATGGGGACAGGGTTCCAGGGATTAGCAGTTCAACAAGTAGTTGGTGATCAACCACTTTTCCTCAAACTGGCTTGTTGTTTTTATTTGTGTTTGTTGGTGTTTTGAAGAGGTTTGATGGATCTGTCACACATCCACATTATTCAGTGAAACATTCAGATTTAGCAGGGGATCCGAAAGCCAGAAAGGTTAGTTGATTGTTGATGACGGTCAGTGTTGATAGGTCAGACCAATACTGTAGTGGTGAACCAGCAATCATGCCTATATAGTCACAGGGACAAGGACATAATGGGGGCATTGTCAGAGCGTTTTTGGGATGATACGTGGGCATATGTCCTGCCCAGCCCAACTCAGTAGTGGGAAACGGGCCGTTTTGGAATTTCTGATGGCTTTTTACGGGCGTACACACACACAGAGTTTCCAATCGAGCATGAGGATCAGTGTGTGGCCACATTTCTGAATCATTTGTGTGTATGCAGTGCACAATAGATGTGTTTTGAGGGACGTGTACATGCGGCCTTGTCGCTACCCAAGAATTGACTATGTATTACCATGCATTACCGTGGCTAATGATGGTGGTTGATATAGTTACTGTAAGGATTTGATGATGATGATGATGATGATGATGATGATGATGAAGAAGACGACGACGACGATGATGGTGATGATGTTTGTTCATTCCTCATGGTGAACAACAGCGGGCACACATGAATAAGGATCAATTATGCTTGATAACAGGTGACACTGATGATGATGGTTATATACTGGTTATTAGCAGTCTACTAGCATGTCCTTAGCATGTCCTTAGCATGTCATTAGCCATGATCCCAAGCCCTGGCAGCTGCTGCAGCCCAGGCACTCACCAGCTGCGATTTGCAGCAAGTGGTGGATGCGAATCTGGTGAAGCCCCTGGAGGCGACAGGGAGCATCCTGGGAGAGCTGGAGCTGCAGGGTGGGAACCACGGGGAGTGGCTGGTGGTTGGGACAGAGCTAAGGAGTTCCCCTTAAAGGAAGAGCGATTTGGAGCTACAAATGGCAGTTTTGGTATCAAACTTATCCAAAAGGCACTGAACCCTTGATGTGCCCTGGTTTGAATTTGGTCACGTTTTACTAGCTCCAAATCTGAGTTGACGTGGATCCTGAGTTCCAACCGAACGGTCGAATTTGCGGTGGGAATTTGCAAAGAGGAGGGTGTCGACGGTGTCGACCAATGGAAGGCTAAGTACAGGAGGTTGATGAGCCATGTGGGCCCCAGCTCCCACCTCAGGGGATGCTGCAACACGTCCGGGAGAATGCTGCAAATATCTTCGACCGCATGTCCAAACAGACTCAGGCGGTTTCGGAGTGGAGCTTGGATTGGGTGGTTGGTTTCTTTGGAAGTTGCAGGCGTCGTTCCTTCATGCTACTTCCAACGACGTGAGTCAGTTAAAAAGGTTGGAAGCTTGACACATTGACATTGAAGTGTAGCTTCAAAGCTTGACCAAGGAGGTGGCAAGTGCCACATGTATCTGTCAAGTGCGAAACCCGAAACAAAGCGATCATGCATGAAAGTTGCCCCTAATCATGCCAATTTCTTCTCGCTTTGGATAGAATTAGGTGTCTATTCTTAATTGACCAATCACTGGCAGACCACATGAGCCGCATTTTACCCAAACATATTGTGGTTGATTGATATTTGCCATCATCGCCAACCATTGTTTCTGAACAATCAATATGAAGATTGAATAAACATCATTGACTATACTCAGCAACAATCACTAACCATCACTGGCTAACCATCAGAAACCATCACTTACAGTATCATCATCATCATCATCATCATCATCATCATCATCATCATCATCATCATCATCATCATCATCATCATCATCATGATCATCATCATCATCATCATCATCATCATCATCATCATCATCATCATCATAATTATCATCATCATCATTATCATCAACAACATCATCATCATCATGATCATCATCATCATCATCATCATCATCATCATCATCATCGTCATAATCCATCATTAGCACTCATCACTAAACCATTGGCCCCATCAACTAAACACTGCCAAATATTATCAACACTACTGACGACCCACTAACCACCTATTAACCGCTCACAACTTACATTTTAATGAAGACAGTCGATCATATAACGGCCATAGATACTGAGAAACACAAAATCATCATTTTTCAACCTCCTTATATCACCCACCATCCCTGCATAATCCCTTCCTCCTATTACTAAACCTCCCCCTAGTATAGAAAACCACCTTGGGTGTGCACTTCTGGATTTTTTTGGCTTTGGTCAATCGCATTTTTTATTGTAGCAATTGGAAACTAAAAGGAACACAACATGCCCCAACCAACGGTTTTCCCCTTTTTATTAAAAACCCCTTGGCCTCAGGGGGTTCAGTATTGGGGTCCTAAGCACCAAAATGGTGTTTATCCTTAGAGTCCTAAATTTGATATTAGGGTCCCCCTTGGTGCAGTTGGTCTTTGCAATGTTTGAGCAAACATTAAGCACTCAAGTGGTTTTTATTATTAGGGTCCTTAATTTAACATTAGGGTCCCCTAGTATTAAATTCCCCACAAATATTAAACAAAACCTTGGTGTGCTTAGTATTTGGGGAGGGGGGGTTACTTACAGGGGCAAGGAATTGTTTGAACCACTGAGAACTACATATATATATATATATATATAGATCTCTCTCTCTCTCTCTCTCTCACCCACCGTCAATTTCACCCCTGCGAGGCCGCTGACTTGGACTCGGAGATCCATAGCGAGGAGGACACCTCGGAGATCGAGTTGATCCAGGCCCGCCCGGGTGCAGCGGCCAGCGAAGGCCGATGTGACGATGACGATGATCAATGATGATCAATGATGATGGTTGAGTTTTCATGATGGGTTTAATGGGTGATAAAGGTTGATAATTGATGATGAGTTACTATAGTTTTTTTTTGTTGAGTTTTGGTTTAACGGGTGATGATGGTTGAAAACTGATGCTTGGTGTTTACGGTTTCGGTGTTTCGGTAAGAATCACTAGTATTGTCCATCAGCATGAATCGTGATCACCATGAGTTCTGTTGACTTATTTTTTTAATGAATGAATGGCGACAATGATGGTTCTTATCCAGTAACCGTCAAACAATGATGGTCATTTGTACGGCTTGATCATCACGACATCACCAATCATTAGGAAACACATATAGTTGGGCGTGAGGCGTCAAAGCAGACACAATGATGGCTAATGATCAGTGATCCCTGGGATTTCGACAACCATTAATGTTTCGATTGTTTGCCCATTGTCAATGATATGATGATGGTTGATGATTGAAATCGATCGATGATGTTTACCACAATAGACTGTTAATGATGCCAGTTCTATATATAGTTCTATGAGTTAACACTGTGAATGATGCCTATGAATTGGCAACATGTGTGTGTCAACGCCATTGCCATCACCGGTTCCGCCCTGCTCCAGCGCATCTTGGAGAAGTTGGCGCGCCTGGCCACGCTGGCGGAAGTCACCACCAAGGCCGTCACAGAGAACGAGCTGGAGACACGTGGCCACCAACCGGGGCTGCCGGGGCGCAGGGGCTGCCGGGTGTGCCCCCAAGCACTGGTTGATGCTGGTGAAACGGATGGTGCTCATGTTGCTTCATGGAGGTTAATGGTGGTTGATTGGTTAATGTTGGTTCCAAAGAGGCAACAACAATCGACCATGGCATTTTGGGTTATTTTGAGATGATGGGTTCCAATCGAGCAGCTCATTTTGGGGGTTGGGCAGCTCACCACCACACGTTGAATCACGATAGCTATGATTGTACAGTCATACAGAGTGGTGATCAGGTCTTGATGGCAGCTTGAAGCTGGTTCCCCAGATTGTAGCTTTTGCTCTAGTGATTCAATGCATTTCTGCTGGTGGCACCGATGCTTTCACGAATTTGTTGGGCATCACTGAATCTGCGAACTACTCCAATTACCGTAATTACGTTAATCATTCCGGCTCAATTGCGCCCTTGTCACAATCGACGACCCTAACATGCACTTACATACAAGCATCAAGAGGCATCCCGTGGATGCCATTGGAATGCTCATTGTTCAGTTCATTGAATCATGTGGTTTGTACTTGAAACATCGCTCGGGCTTGGGATCCCTCATGAGTACCCCTACGCCCCTCACAGAAGAGGAGGGCATCGCGCCACTCAGCTGCCATCTTCCCTAGGGATGGTTATGAAAGCCTTGTATTTTTGTGTGGATCACTGCTGTAGGTTGTCATGGTATGGTGCCTTCATGTGCCTTCTTAAAGCACATTTTTTGCATCCAAACACAGTCCGGTACAATGAGCAGTGTAACTTGGAACCAACACTAGGGAACATGATCATTGATTGGCATGATCAATCCACCGCGGTGTATTTTAATAGGTCTCAGAAAAATAACGAGCCAGTGGGTGTTATACCCGAAGGTTTTCCACACCGCTTACTTGGCCAACTTGAGGAACATGAACGCTGAGCGGAAAGCCGTCCCTTGGCTTATTATGCTAGGTTTTGATGGTTTTGTTGTGGGTTAGCAGTGGAAATTTCTGAAGTGCCTGCTTGGAATTGGAGGATGTATAAGTTGCTGACGACGCACCCAGGCGGATCATTGAAACAACAAGCATGATGATGACAACGAGCGTGGCGATGTTGATGATGGCTATAATGGCAACGAGGATGATGATTACGATGATGATGATGATGATGATGATGATGATGATGATGATGACGACGATAATGACGATGATTACCATGATTACCATGATAGCAATAACGACGGCCATGATGATGACAATGAAGATTGCCAGTTGTGCTTCATGATGGTGGTATTGATAATGTTGATGATGACGGTAATGATGACAATAACGACCACGACACTAGTGCCATTTTTTGATCCCAGCCAACCGTCCATGATTTGGCCAGTAACATCCATGGTCAGAATGATGATTACCCATGTTGATAACCAACCAAAGAATGCAATACAAATGCCTACTGAACTGGGATCCATGACTGGTATGTTTTTCAATACTATGTGCATTATATTCATTCATTTTCACTCTCAATTAAAGCGAATTACTTTGGTTAATTAACCATCATCATCAAACCCTGGTTCAGCCCCTGTGAACCAACCATATAGGTTTGATTGATGACCATTAACCGTTAACATCCAATAGCTAGTCATGGTCGAACAACAAAAGCCGTTATCATCAAACCTTTGCCATTCACTATCATATGCTTCCACAATCTAGGAATTGGAATTATTATCATTAAGCAGCAGAATACGATCATCATAAGCCATGATCATTATCAGAAACGAGCCATAATCATTTTGTTTATTTACTGATATATACTGATTGTGGCTGGTAATGATGATTAGCCATTACCCCTACTTTTTTAATTGATCATTATTAACCCTTTTGATGATCAAACTTGTTACTTTTATTTATCATATACTAGCCACCATTTTGATTATCATAATCATGGTATATGCCCTAATTTTGATATATATATATATACCATCATCAATATTCATCATATACCAGAATCATTATACTCTTATTTACTATCACTCTTCTTTATGGCTATTACGATTATTTTGATTACTCATCACTACCAGCCATCAGTTTGATCATCAAAGGCCAGAATCATCCATCACTTCGCAGCCGCGCTCCGGCTCCAGGTGCTGCTGGACTACCTCAACGTGCAGGTGCTGGCAGCTCCAGTGATGGGCTTCGGCCCCAAGCGATCCACACAGATGGATTTCGAGGCGGCCAGCTGAGCAGTTTCAACATGATCAAAGGTAACTGTTTTAGTGGTTATTGTAGTGGGTATAGTAGTTGTTATGTGTGGTTTTTCTATGGTTATGTATGGTTGTTTGGTTATATATGTGGTCCTTGGTTAATGTAGCCTGTAGTGGTGTAGCTATTGGCTATCTATGATATGTTGCAATCATGGTGTTATATGCTACGTAGCTATTGTATGTTACGCTCGCTAGTCTAAATGTGGTTGTCAAACAGTTTGCATTGAGTGCCAGTGAGGATTATACTCAACCAATTGTGTGCTTAAATGTGTCCTTATCAAGCAATGAACATGAAACAGTGTCAACGGACTCGTGGCATCTCGTGACTTTGCCATTATGGGCAAGGGCACGTTGCTGCGAAATGTCCATCACACGAAGCGCAATCTAAAGCTGAGCTGCAAGGTGGGCTATAACCCCGTGCAAGTGCTAGTCAACACCACATGAGCTAAACTACCTTTTAACTGACTGACAGCTGACTCACATGAAGACTTGTGCCCAAGGGAGTCACAAGCTCTTTGCACAGGTGGAATGGACGCAAAAATGGGACCTGAATTTTCTGAAGGCTTCGCAGGATGAGATCCTTGGAACCAGCTGGTGGTGGAGGTTCTGGGACCAACATGGTCCCTACATGGGTGTTCCCAGCAGGGCCCAGTTCGGATATCAGCAGTTTTGGGAATGATGATGGTTGTTGATGGGTATTGATTGTTTTGGTGTCCGGTAACGACTAAAAGTTCGAGTTCTACCAAGCATTCTCAGAAGGCGCCCGCCCAAACAACCAGTCCAGAAGGCACCCCCAGAATTTGCATGATAAAACCAGGGCAGGATACGGCAGGTGATTTCTGACACGTGCAGAAGTAGAATTGGGTAGTAGCTGAATGACGGTACCTTCAGTCATGCTCAATGACATAGATTGACCTGGCAACAAGAAATCTGCTTTTTATGATGTGTTTTCCTTAGGAATCATGGTTGAATCAGACTAGATTACGCAGAAGGCAATGGATTCCCAGCGCCGCTGGTTGCAGCTGCCCAAGCGGAGTGGATCGCGCCCCGCGACCTCAGGATCCACAACTACGTGCACTACATGTTCTTCAACTCGCAGTTCGGAGTGGCGTACCACTTCGTTGCGGAGGAGATGTTCTCCCAGTTCCTTCATAACGTGGAGGGCAACTACAAGGACCACCATGACATGGTTGGTGCCCTGCTACTAAGGGTGATGATGTTTTTTGCATGGCAACTAATAGATGGTAGTAGTGGTTGATAGTAGTAGAGCAACCGGAGAGACCGCAGTTCTAGGGAAGTTCAAGAATGCTCCCGCATATTTTCCATGTCTCCAATATCAATATCCGTATCCTTGTAGTGCTTCATCACTGGTACAAATCCACCTGTTAGGGGAACACCTTGGCTTACAGCCACATGAGCAGCCTCGTGGAAACCTTCAATAACCAAAGGGCGACACTGTGCGTCACGAGGCGGTGCCATATCATTGCTTTCCCCATGGCGTGGATGTTTTGTTCACCGTCTTTCGCTTGCTTCAGCTGACTCATGCTGGACACTTGGACCAATGTAGCGGGGGTTGGCGGGTGGACCTGACGGTGGCAGTGAAGCCCAGCTGCATGGCAGTGAGAGTTGACGAGTCTTCCAGAGAATTGCGGCGAAAGAAAAGATCCTGCAAACACAGAATTCCTCGATGGCATGGGTTGTTTTGAACTACCACTTGCTATCATGGTTTCCAGCCAGTTTGAGCATGCTTTTGCGACATGCCACCATTTTTCACCCCGGCTCATTGGTCAATGTCCCTCAGAACATCAGAGTCATCACTTGGGAGGCCAATGTCACATGTTGCCTGATATCCAACTGACCGTAAAGACTTGTTGTTGTTTGTTGTAAATCACCCCATTCCGCTATGAAAAGGCTTACCCATCTACGCTACTTAGCTTGTGCCTGGGTCACCTGATCACCAAAAAAAGCCTCGCTGAACTCCAGCTGCGATAGTTCTTCTAGCAGCTGGTTGCTTTGGGATTGTTGTAGCGGTGGCGACCACCTCGGACAGGTTCCAATCCAAGAATGGGCGGTTCCGCCAAGAAGTCGCTGATCCCTGATGATCAGCAACTTTGTGAACAAATCATGGGCTATGATCATCCATTCACCAGCCTATAGTCCCTATAGTAATAACCCCAAGTACCTCAAATTACCTTCAGCATTATATACACCATTGGAATTGGAACCCTTTCCATTGGTTCATGCCATAGTCATCCCTGTAGCCATTGCTAACCATTCATCAACCCATCTCGTGAAGGCAAATGGACGGGCGAAATCGAGCAGTACGCTTTGCTGGTTGCCTCGCTCTGTCACGACTTGGGCCACTTCGGGAGCGGGCTGCGGGCTGCTCCCACGTGTGTCAGGAGGGTTCGTATATCTCAGAGGGGTAGCGAGGAGCCACTAGAAGTGGTGTCACCAAACGGTAGTTTGTTGCTATAGTTACGCTTGTGGGTTTTTTTTGTCTTTGTTGGATGGATGGCACTGTTTTGTTTCCTCCTTTTACAGCATGTTTGTGCTATTGTGATGGGTTTATGTGCTTTTGGATGCCATTGCCACCGTTTCGCACATCCTAGGAGGACCAACCAATTCCTGGTGGAGATCAAGCACGTCTTTGGGCTGCAAAGTGCATGCTTTTTTGAGCCTCCCATTTAGTTTTTTTAGATTCGTGGATCTTCCAGGGGCTGCAACCTTGCGTTGGGCTTGGGATGCTTGTCATTGTGAGGTGTCAATCAAGGTGGTTGTCAAGTCTTTCCGTGAAACATCATTACATTTTTTCATGATTCGTTGTGGATTATTGCTGGCAGTCATCCGCGACTCTCCATGTACAGTAAATACTCACCCCTTAAAGGGTCGGAGGATCATCAGATGCACTGCAGCTCATGGGGTGAGCTATTGCACGTCATCATCAGGTTTGCCTCGGCAGAGTGTGGACAGGGAAGGAACATCCAGGGGGCGGAAACATGCAGGCAAGGCACTGTCACTGAGGAACTGGCCTTGCGTTACAACGACAAGTCCCCTTTGGAGACGCTTGGTCACCAACCTTTTGAGTTCTGCGCCTTTTTAGTCTGCAGCTTCTTACAATGTTGGTTTCTGATAAGTGTAACCCCCCCTAACGTAATTAAAAATAGAGGAAACCAACAGGTAGATTCTAATCAGAAACCAACATTAATCATCATGGACCGAGATCACGTGGGAGGGTACTGTCAGGCCACAGCTCAGCGCTGAGGAACATGCACTGCGCCATGCTCTTCCAGTTGTGTCAACATACGGACACGGATGTGCCCCTTGACGAGCACCAACGGTTGTTTTTTGCCGTTGTGGATGTCGTTGCTGTTGATGATTGATTGTTATTGTTTTGCGGTTGTTCTTGGTCGTTGCTTGTTGTGCTTGTGGTTGTTCTTGTGTTTCTGGTTGTTTGACTCTTGGCCCATGATGTGTGCCGCAATGGTCAAAAAAAAAGTAAGATCTTGGCAGACTTTGAACGACCTAGGCCCGCCCAAAGGTAGCGTAACCTCAGTGAAGCATCGTGAAGCCATGCGCTCACTTTCAGAGAGGGAAGTAAGGTAGATTCTTGTAGATTCCTGTGGTAGTTTTCATGTCCTTGATATACCTGGTGGTGTTAGAGAGAGAATCATACCTGTGTGGATCATTACTTCCTTGGCCAGCATATTTTTGGGATGAGACAACTGACCACCAACGTAGATATGGTTTGAAGAGCAGATACAATTATACAATCGAATGAATGACACAATCTGGGCATATACACACAAGAAGCAGATTGGAGATTGCCATGGTCACATGTCGCATCTCAACGTTTCTCTACTTCGGTCTTTCCGTGTACTGTTGTCCTGTGGGCTGCGGACCCGGGATTGAGGTTTACCTTTGCCACGCCGGAGCAGCAAAAGGAAGCGCGTGACTCGGCGCACACGAAAGACCTGGTGACTTTGAGTCGTTTGATGGGTGATCAACAGAATGGCGAGAATGATCTTCGTGATTACGATGCTTGTGATGATGACGATGATGATGAAGCAATTTCTCCTGACGATCTCCCAGAGATCGGGTTGATCAGTCGGGCTGGCACATGACCAGTCAAGTAGCTTACCAGGAAAGATTGCCATCGCGGCCATTTTGCACACGGACAACGTGCATCACTTCGACATGGTCAAGGCCCGCCGCCAGCGGTAAAACAAATCGAGCAACCCATGGAGCCCCTAAGGAAACATGTGAAACACACATAAATTGCTGGCGGTGGCTCCATGGGTGTGGGTGTTTGTAGTGGTTAGTGGTGTTTGCTGCTCCTTGCTGCTCTTGTGCTGCTGCTGCTGCTGCTGCTGCTGCTGCTGCTGCTGGGGCTGCTCTGTGCTGTTGCTGTTGCTGTTGCTGCTGTTGTTGTTGTTGTTGTTGCTGCTGTTGTTGTTGTTGCTGCTGGTGTTGTTGTTGTTGGTGTTGTTGTTGTTGTTGTTGTTGTTGTTGTTGTTGTTGTTGTTGTTGTTGTTGTTGTTGTTGTTGCCTGATGCATTGATTATAATCAATAGCGACTATCTAGAAGTTGTCACGCATGTTTGTGCCTTTCTGGGCGGAGTCTTTTTACGTTTTTTATGTGTTCTTTGTGGACCAAAGGCCCCGCCGTAGTAGTTTTTTTACAAATGTGTCTTTATTTTTGTGGTCATTGCCATCGGGCTCACTGCATGATTAGCGGAGCAATTTTCCTGCAGCTTGTCGGCATTCGCGCATGATGTGGCAGGCACAAATGACAGGCAGATTTTTGCAAACCTGTGGTGTCAGAGTATCCGACCTACATTGAGCAATTACAATTCAGGATTTTGTCACTCATTGGTCAGATTATCGCATGGCCTGACCGCAGCTCCACGCTGTCTTCCAAGGAAAAGAGTGCATCAGCAAAGGCCACCAACTGGTTGTAGATGTAGTGACGTAGTATGTAGTGGTCCGAAAACTGTCCTTTCGTACGATGATGGGGGATTGCACATCCGATGACACCACCTACCAACCGCCACCCATGACAGGATGTGAGCGCAGTGTATGAGATGGAGAGTGAACTCTGCGATTCACAGGCCCTGACGCCAGATGTCCGGGTCCCTAGCGGTCACTTGTGCGATGCATCGTCCAGGAGATGATGCGGAATGTTCCTGATTGCAACTCTACATTTTTTCTGATCGGGGATTTGTGTATGGATGGTCATCGGATGGTCTCATTTTAGACTGCTCGATTCACACGCCCCACAACTCATGCGACTAATCGCATTTCCCACCTGCTTCCATTTCAGGGTGCGTTCCAACATCCCAGCTGCTTCGTAAGTGGAGCCAACTCACCATTGGCCCCCAGGGGTGGTGCTCTCCCGGTTGGAGCCAAGGTGATCACGCAGCCGTACACTGAACGCGTCTTGCAGGGCAAGAACAAGATGCCGCTTGGTGGAGCAGGGAGCCGCTGTGGCGCTGCGCCATGATGCGGCTTACCTGGCTGAAACCGTTGAAGTTTCGGGTTTTGTAGGTTTTGTGTCTATCCTTTGGCCAGGTAAAGCTGCAATAATTGAAACCCCCAAACACCAAGACTGTTAGACTATCCAGCTGGTTGCTCAGTTTGTTGGCAAACACTTTTGGTGAAACGGCTGAAGTTCGGCTTCAGGTATTCACGTAGTTCTTGACTTTTGTGAGTTTAGGCTTACGCTGACGTAACCGAGGAGTGCGGGCAGGTTTGAGTTGGAAGTATGTGGTTCACATTGGTTCACGTTGAATTTCCTGCTCGTAGCGTATACATCGGCCAAGGATGTGGTTGCAGTTGTTCCTTCACTTCGCTGACGTCTCGAACCCTTTGCAACCTGCTTTGCATTAGAGACCCTTTGTTCGGTGTCAGGGCGTCAGCATTAAGCTTAAACAACTTATATAGTGGGACAAGCAGTGGCAACGCGGCAGAAACTAAATGAAAGATTGTTTTGGCATGAATGAGGTGCCTGCCATGAGGCTTCTCAAACCATCAAGATGTTTCAGGATCATTTTGATTCATGATGCTATATATGATGCTTTACGACAAGATGCTTTACGATGCTTTACGTACCTCTACAAGTAATCCTTTCCCCCTAGTCTGAAAACCGCCCCGGCCCCCCTTAATACTCAAAATTTAGAACATCCCAGAACAATATTGAATATTGGGGTAACTTTCAATATTACGGGGCTCTTTGCGGCCTTTGGGAGTTTGAAATGTGAATTGCTTTTGGCTTGACTTGAATTATTTTAGTTTTGTTCTCAATTGTTCTTTACTCAAACCAGTTGTTTTATAATTATGTTGATTTTCATTTGATTTGCTATAATATTGGATTTAAAGTATCATTTAACAGACATTTTTTCAGGATTGATTTTAATTGTGTTTCATTCCATTGATCGAAGGGGAAGAATTCTGCAGCAGCACTTGTTGAAAGACATGGTCCCAGCTAGGGGCCTGAAACTGGTCTGAAACCCTATTGGGGTCCAATTTGAGCCTCCAATTCGGAAGGGTCCTTAATTGGAGGCTCAAATAGGGCTCCCATCAGGTTTCAGAAAGACTCCTAGCTGGTATCATTTCTGAATGATTCCCGCTTTTGCAGCAAGTGCCGCTGAAGAAAATACCCCCGTTGCTTAATCAAATTTAAAAAGAATAAAGCAAATAGTTTAATAGTAAAGTAATAATTCCAATACTCAAACAATAATTAACATCCATTCTAAAACAAACAAGATCCAATAAATAAAAACAATTCAGACCGATGGTCGGCCGTCGGTCCGACGGTCGACCGTTCATTCAGCGAAGGGGATGCGTTCTTCAGCAGCATGTGTTCAAAAGAGGAGGAATCATCCGGGTGGATGGTTGGCTAGACCCTGAACCGGGCCTTGGCTAGTTAAGCCCTAAACCGCGTCTACCTGTGGTTGGCTAAACCGGCTAAATCCTAAATCCGGATCCGGGCCTGTAAATCCGGGCCGTTGGCTACACCCGGACCTGGGATCCCTTGCCAGAGCTCATCGCACTTGTGCCTTTTTAACATCAGCCGAGGTGATGCCACGTATTTTGTTCTGTGGAAAAGCCATTCCAATTTCTGGCACAGGCCAGCAAAATTGTTCCGCCCATTTTGATCGGCCCATCCTACGTTTTGCTGCCTTGGTGCGTTTGAACTTGCCTGTACGTTGCGCTGTGCTGTGCTGGAACGTTTTTCTGCATGGGTGCTTTTTGCTGTGCTGGTACTTTTTTTGCTGTGCTTTCATGTTTGCTGCTTTGGTACTGCCTTAGTGCGTTTGCTGCGTTTGTAGGTTTTGCGGTGCCTGTACGCTTTGCTGTGCTGGTAGGTTTTGTTGTGCTGGTCCATTGCGGCGTTAGCATTGGCAATGTAAGATTCCTGTCATCATCACCCTCATCATCATTATCACTGTTGTCACCCATCGTCATCATCATCGTCGTCATCATTACTGTCATCATTATCGTCATCATCATCGTCATCATCATCGTCGTGATCATCACCATCACCATCATCATCATCACCATCATCATCATCATCATTATCATCATTGTTCTCCTTGTCGTCGTCATCATCATCATCATAACTCATCATCATCATCATCATCATCATCCTCATCATCATCATGATCATCATCATCATCATCGTCACCTTCATTATCATCATCATCACCATCATCATCATCATCATCACCTTCATCATCATCATCATCACCATCATCATCATAATCATCATCATCACCACCATCATCATCACCATCATCATCATCATCATCACCATCATCATCATCATCATCATCATCATCGTCACCTTCATCATCATCATCATCATCATCATCATCATCATCATCATCATCATCACCATCACCATCATCATCATCATCATCACCGCCTTCATCATCATCATCATCATCATCATCATCATCATCATCATCATCATCGTCATCATCATCATCACCATGGTTGACGTCGTCATCGTACTGGTCCACCCTTCGGCAACATACTTCTTTGTATTCATTCATGATATTGTTCCCTTTTATTCTTACTTTCTCCTGGCACTCTCCCATTCTTTTTCGGGCCGCGCTGTGTTCTAGCTTTTTTGAATTTTAGGGCCATTGTGATGCCGTGGCCCCAGAAGTGATGGGACTTGCTGGGGCAATGGCGATTGAAATTTATTTTTTTTAATAGAAGCCCGCATCAAGTAATCACCGGCTATATATGAAAGCTTCGGCAGATTTGGTCGCAGTGGATTATGATCACAGCAAAATTGGCGAGCTTTTCTTGGGCTCATGGGCTTTCGTGCTTGAGGAAAGCTATTTGTTTTTTTTTCCAGGTCGTTATTGATTTGTTTTTTTTGGCGGGTAGTTCCAATCCCAGGTGAACATGTGTTGTTTGGATCTGACCGCTGTGTGTGTGTGTGAGAATCCTTTTCAAGGTTATTTATTATGACCCGGTCCTGGGTGATTATGACAGCATACGGGCGTTCGTGTAGGCTATGTGCCATTGGATGGTTCCCCACCTGGAGGTTGATCTCCTCCTCCTCCTTCTCCTCCTCAACCGTGCGCCTTGCTGGACTTGAACAGCGAGTGTCAGATGCCATTTGGCGAGCAAGAAAGGGAAGGAACAGTTCCACGCTTGAGAGGCCAAAGGGGAACTCCGAGCAGGAGGAGTTCCGGCTGACGGATTCTTCAGGGATGGAAATTGCTCATCGCCTCATGCTTCACGGCTGAAACCAGCATTGGTTTTCAAGCATCTGCCTCCCATGTGAGGTTGCCAAGCATTGGACGAGAAAGGTGCTGGATCAAAAGAAAGTTTTTGGTGCATTCTGGGAAGCACATGTAAAGCGCGAAGCGGGGAGGTCTGCAGGCAAGTTGCTGGTGTCTTGAAATGAAGTAAAGGTAGCTGGAAATTTGGCTGCTTCGGAAATCGTTGGGCGTCCAGGAGATGTGCCAGATAGGATGCCACTAAGAATGTCAGAGATATGTCAGATTGAACGCCGCTATGAATATGTCAGAAGAATTGCCAGAATGTCAGAAAATATGTGGAATAGAATGCCCGTATACGTGCCAAAGCTGGAAAGATTTTGTCCGAATATGCCAATTTATTTGGCAGAAAAAAATGTCAGACTGGAATGTGATTGATTGGATTCCTCGAGCTAAAGTAATTGTTTGGGGTATTGAATTTCTGGCAGTTCTAATCCCAACTGCACGTCCCTCGGTTGCATCTGCCCCCGGCCTGTGTTTCATTTTCAAGAGTTGTTTTGAACCTTCTTTGGACACATCATACGGGCCGTTGTGTTGTCTAGTCTTTGGCATTGGAATGTCACCTGACTTTCTTTTTCGGGTATGGCGTGTCCGTGTTGGCAACCGGTTCCAATCCCAAGTGAAAGTGTTTCGGTTGGATTTGACCGTGGCCTGCTTGTTTGAGCCCTTCTTTGGGGCAGTTTGCAATGCACATCTACGCCGTTACGCGCGTTCCCCGAATACATTGGGAAATTCATTGTTGTCAAAAGGCTGGTAGAATATGGGTCTGAGACTGTGGTAATGTTTTTTTTTCAAATCAGGATTGGGCGCGACAAATTTCACCCTCATACTGCCGCTACTTGTTTTATTCTTTGTTGAAGTGAATTTAAACAACCATTATCATTTTCGTCCAAAACCAAAATTCCAAACAGGTGTTGCAGCCAAATATCGTTTTACGAACGCGCTGTCTCCCGGGCCTTGCGTTGTTGGAACCGCAAATTTTCTTAATCAAGCAAGGGTTAGTGAGGAGGCAAACGTTCAGCCACAGCAAAATATTTGAGCCACTGCGTGCTTCGTCCCAAGATCGCTGGTCCAGGGGGCATGGGTGGGCGCGCAACAGGTGTGCCATTTAGAGCCGCGAGCTTGCCATTAGCTGCCACTTACCATGAAGTGGAGTTGGTGGATCATTTCCCTTCTTTCCTTCTTCCAAGTTTCTGAATGGGGGCAAACCACCAACCAGATGATTATGTCGTTGTTTTTGTAGAAGTTGAAATAAACATGATGCCTGGCCCGAAACCAAAGAATGACCCTGGGGTGAAAATTGTTTCCGGAGGCCTAGCGCAATTTATTGCATGGGAGACAGAATATAGAACCCATGCGGACCAACAAAGAGTGCACATTGTTCCTTCCAACAGTCTGGTGTTATTGCATGGTCGCAGTTTTCAATTCTTCTGTCTATTCGATTCCGAGAAGGCCTCTTAATCCAAAGGCTGGCTACTTCAGAAGTGAAGACAGATATTGAATGATTCTGAATATTGGATTTCAAAATGTCTATCGGAATATCCCACTTGCAACGAAGTTCCTAACATTTCAAACGATATCCACTGACCCACACGTTTTCTCGTGCAAAGCTGAGCTCACAACCGGCACAGCTGTTGCTTTGCTGTTGCTTGCACCGCCAGGGACTGGCTGGTGTGAAATCAGTCACGGGGAGAGTGGAAGGCAACACCCTCATCTTTTGTCAGACAAGAGAGAGCGGTGTGGTGCTGCCGGCGTTGCCTTGGACAGAGCAGTGGAAGTAGTTTCTTCCTTGGGGATATCTTCGCTGGAATCCTTGGGGATATCTTCGCTAGGATGATTTTTGAGCATAGTTCATTGCAGAAAGTCTAAGCCAATCAACAACCGCCGGGGTTTTGACCCACAACCGCTTGGTAAAACATTTGCGCGATGTGAACCCCCTGCGGGCCAAACAAAGCGAACACGTTGTTCCATCCAAACTGTTTGGTGCTATCGCGCTGTCGCAGCCTCCACTTCCTCGCCAGGAGCTGCGAGGCATCAAGGAGGTGACGGCAAAATTGCAGGGAGAGGTGCTGACTTTTTCGCAGCTTCGCGATAGAACCCCTGTGGACCAAGAAAGCGCGCGCGTTGTTCCACCCGCCAGGAGCTGCGAGGCATCAAGGAGGTCTCCCTGCAAGTTCAGGGAGACCTCCTAAGCTTCTCGAAGAAGAGGGAGGACGGCGTTGTGCTGCCGACGGTGCTTGGACATTGGGAGCAATGGAAGTAGTGCAAACATTGCGGATATATGTGGATATGTTAGACCATTGAATAAATTTTGTCCATGATGTTACAGTGCCTGGTTCTATTGCGTTTTTGCGATTTGCCATTCCTCACTAGGAGCTGCGAGGCATCAAGCAGGTCACCGTGAACCCCACGGGAGATGTTGTTGAGCTTCCAAGTAATGCAAACATTCTGGATATGTTAGATTCCCAAATTCCATGTTGATACAGCATGGCAACCGACCAGGAGCTGCAAGGAGTGGTGTCAGTTGCTGGACACTTGGATGGCCAGAAATTCAGTTTCCAGCAGCGAAGGGTGGCTCCTGGCTGAATTGACCCCCGATCCATGGCACCCTGCCAGGAGCTGCCAGGGGTGACCAGAGTCACGGGGACGATGGAAGGCCAAAAGCTGTCTTTCTCGCAAGAGAGAGACAACATGGTGCTGCCGGCATTGTCTTGGGAGCAGTGGAGACCATGCAAGCAGTGGGGGTATGTTGTCGAAAATCCCATGTTCATAGACCGATGCTTTGCCAGGAAGGAGGGATGTTACATCGGCGTTCATACACTATCAAAAAAGTATAACGGACAAAGCCATTGGTCACATTTACCATGATTCTACATGAATGATGATATTCATCGTCTGGTTCTGTGGTGATTGTTGGGGATGATGGTTCTTCTGGCTGCACCATACGCCACGTGTACCTTTGAAGCCTACAGACTGTTTTGCGAAAAGAAATGTTTGATTTTCGTGTGCTAGTATTGACTTTGCGTGATTTTGCAGCTTTGCGTATCAGAGGAGATGTGTCGTCGTTGGAAATGTTGGAATTGCAGGGTTTGATCATCCATGGTCATCCCAAGCAGTTTCAAAAAAATTGCATCCATTTCCTTGAAAATGCGAACACCGGCTTGCAACCATCGAGGTTTTCCGACAACAGTTTAATGCAAACGGGGAACTGGCGCCTTGTGGGGGCCGTCGCGGTCTTGTTGCTTGGGGCGGGGCAAAGCCAAGGATGAACTTTCCGACCCACAGACTCAAAGCAGCATCCGTGGACAGAACGTGGGCACCCTGGGTGCTTTATTGTTTGCGGCGCTGCCACGCTACGCATGCTGTGCTTGCACGGTTGCCGCGGCAGTGCGTCTTGGAACTTGTGCTGCGCGGGCATGTCTTGCTTTGCTGGTATTTTTTGCTGCCCTGCGTCCGTTTTGCTGTGTTGGCGCGTTTGCTTTGCTCATGCGTTTGCAGCATTGGTGCTTTTTGATCTTAACTTTTTGCTGTCCTATGTTTTGACTTTTGAAGGCGCTGGTGCGCGTTTTCCCGCGCTGGTGTTTTTTGCTGTGCTGGCGCGTGTCGCGTTGCCACTTGATTTTGATATATTTTGACCACTTCCACAGTGGCCTCAATAAATATGGAAATGCGAATTTAGTCATTGGGCCCAAAATTTCAAAAATATATTACCGCGTTTACCGCCAAACCTGGTTAAAAGCACCTTCGAAGCGCAGATGTGTTTTGCCGATCTATAACATTCCATGCGCACGGTGCTGCTTTACAGTTTCCTTGGCCGATGTTTTTTCCTGCGGTGGCAAGTTTTGCTGGATTTGTACGTTTCGGCTGCTGGTACGGTTTGATGCGTCAATGCGTTGTTTTGCTGTGCTGGCTTTTTTTTCTGCATCAATCAGTTTCACTGTGCTTGAAGCTTTCGCTGCGTTGGTGCATTGACCGCGCTGGCGCGTTTTGCTGCGTTGGCGTTTTTTGTTTGTGTGCTGGTAGTTTTTGAAAGCTGGCCGCTTTGGGAGTGTCTTTTTTGATGTTTCGTTGCCTCATGCACCAACTGCATCATAGATTATCCTAATGTTGGAGGTAAATTATAATCAATTTGTGGGATAGCCAGCTCGCAGCTCGTTGCAGTGATTCGTTGCGCTCTGCACACCATGGTAGGCATTAACTTTGGTAAACAACATCAGATTATTAAATGCTAGTGTTTAATAGGTGTATTTTTGAATTCTATATGTTTATATTTATATATATTGATCTTTTTAGAGCTCAATATTTGCGAGCCAGTCAATGTAGTACATATTACTAAACACACAATTTATCATAGTCATTAAAAATCAAAAAGTTTTTTTGGTAGGCAATATCCTCACCGCAGCTCTCCGCGGATGATTGATATGTATTCAGGTGCGTATTCGGATATGTGCATTTTTGTTACCTAAATGGGTTTCAAAAGCTCAGCAAAAAAATTGTAGTTCAAAGTTTTACCAGATATAAATCAACATTGAATAAATTGTGAGTATTTCAATCACTTTACTCAGTGCAATTATTTATTGATTGACCCCAACAAGAAACACCTATATGATCGCACTTAATGTAAGTTATCGTACAATACTCATCACTAGTTGGATTGATTTTCTATTATTTACAAAGCATAACATACCTCATTCTTGGTGAAGGTGAAAAGCAGGGATGTACCGAATGTTTTCTTTATTTTTTTAAGCTAAAAACGATTTGCTTACATATACATATTCAAATATCAATACATTATATATATTGGTATTTTAGCATATGAAACCTAGCTGTCAGCTAAAATTCTTTTCCATTATTAACAAATACAAAATCAATTTATACACATTTTTTGATTCAAACTATCATTGGTAAGTATTATTGTAAGTATAGGTAGCTACATATTTATTTTTCATTTATACAATAGCCAGCTGTTAGTTAACAATCATAGTAATAGCACTACATGCACAGTATATTTTGTTCAAATTATCTTAGTATTTGTTTCAATTGCAAGTATTGGTCAATTAATCATAATTATGGTAGAGAACTGATGATAGCTGCACTAGGGAATGCTCAATGTGACCCATGGTAGAAAAGCTACATAATAGTTAGTCATGGTGATTCACTGTTTTCTACCTACTAGAATAGATATTCGCATTGAATAGCTATATACTACTGATAAATTGTCAGTTACAACACATATATGTAGATACACCATACCTAGCTGTTAGCTAATATAAATAGAAGATTTTACCAAACGCACAATTTATCATGATCTGATTGTAGATCAAGTCATTGTTGCATTCATTTTTTAGTCGTGATTACATTCATTATTTTTGTTGAACCAGAGCTTTAATGGACAGCTGGGCGTACTTACTACAAGTTAGAGTAGAACAGCCAGGCATAGTTGGTTACAGTGATTCACGGCTATTTGCGCACCATAGTAGACACCAGCTTTGGTGAATAGCATTGAATTACTGAATGCTATACACAGTTTTTAGTCACCAGCATTCAGTAATCCAATGCTATTCACCAAAGTTCATGTCCACTATGGTGTGCAAATTGCAATGAATCACCGTCACGAGCTACGAACGGGCTATTCTACCATAACTTACATCAAGTACGTTCCTATACATATCCGAATACACATCATTGCCATGTAAGAAACTGCAGTGAGGATAATGCCCCTAGGATCACCATGAAGAAACATAAGAACTTTACTGAGTTTCAGACCTGTTTCGAACCCCCAGCCGGTGTAAATATAAATTGCCAGAATTGAAATCTGAGATTCAGACATTCTTAGAAGTAGACAGCATGACTAACCAACACTAATTCAATGAAATTGCTGCAATTGAAATTTCCTATTTTGATTTGTTTGTCAATTTGTTTGTCCGAAAAAATGATATTCAATGTTTGGGAGAATTTATTGTTGGGGGGAAAGGATTAATTGCCTTCACATTTCACAGGTGGCCAAGGGGTAGACTTACTGGAATTACTAAGCAAGCGGCTTCACCAGGGCTCAGAGAAACCTCCAGGAAGCCCTTTGACATTTGTATGTCCTGGGCCTGGCGCGTCCTGGACGAATTCTTCGAGCAAGGGGACGAGGCTGCGGCCGCTGTGGGGTGGAACCCGGTTTTTGTTCCCAAGTCCCTTACTGTGAGGACTTGGGTCCCTTACACCATGCTGTTTTTGATTGTTTTTTTTTTTTTCAGGGACTGGATATCAGTTTGTTGCACCTTTGGCTGGTGACTTATCTTGTGTGATCCCGGAAGATCATTGTCAACCTCGACAAGCCTGACTGCCAATGTTGGTTGACAACTTGTTTTGTATTCCTCTTTCCCTAACCAATCATTTGGCGGTTTCTCAAAACAGGGCGACCCCCAAATCATCAAACATAAATCATTTATGAGAAATAAAACCAACAATTTTTGGGGTCCCCTGTTTTGGGAAACCATCCTCTTCACAATCACTAGCGATCCTCACCAGGCATCCATTATCCACTATTATCTACTATCATTCCCAAGCATTCCAAACAGTTCTTGACCATTTTTAATACTTATGGCCGTTACTATCCATAATGATTCATTGCTAAGTATCACTCATCCTGAATCATCATTCACCATTATATCAGCTATCATCAGGCACTTTTGACCATTGTTTCAGCAAAATGTGCGATTCACACCATGGTGAGGAGAAGGAACTGGGCATTCCGGTGGGCATGTTGAACGATCGCGACAAGGCCGGAGAGTGGCTGCCAATAGATCAGCGGTCACTGGCTAATAAGTAAGGATGGCTGGCGGTGCGTGGTTAGGGGTTACGGAGGGCTAACGTGGTTACCAATGATCGGCTAAGCTAGTAGGCAGATGGTAGATGGTGTGGCTGATGGTTCAGGATGGCTAGTAATGGTCACTTAGTAGCTAATATATACAGTAGCTTTGATGGTTCATGTTTGTTACAAATGGTCAATGAAGAATACATGTATTGTATAGTTATCATCAACCATCATGGAACCATCATGGAACCATCATGGAACCATCATGGAACCATCATGGAACCATCATCGAACCAACCAATAACGATCATGAATCGTACTATTTGAGACAATGAGATGGTCACACAGTAGACCGCCGATGGCATCACCAGCTGGCTTTCAAGCTCTGGGCTGATCAGCCGCTTGAGAATCACTGGAGCCTAGTCAGTACCACTGCGTTTGGTGAATGAGTTAATAGTGAATATGGGTTGACCAAATAAAGATGATCCATAAAGTACTACTGATGGTCAATTAATAGATGTAAATAGATTTAATACAGTAGTGATGAATAGTGATTCATAGTTGTTGAAAACATGAAGGCAATGGATCAAGCATTGAGGGTAACAACCAACAGCAACCAGCAACAAAGATGGTCCGCATTGTCGACACAAAGTTCCAATGGCTGGAATGTTTTTGCCTTCTTCATAGTTGGCTTGAGAAGAAAAGTCAATTTGCTATACAGGTCGTCAATGACCCGGAGCAAACATTGGCCATAACAGAGTCAAGCTAAACGAAGGCAGGATCAATCCCTTCTTGGATCACTGCCAGTGCCGGGCTTTTTTTGTGACCAAACAAACGTCACATACTGGTTCCCAGTTGGCCTAGTTGTTAAAGATGAGTTTCGGCGGCAATATGTACCTAACCACAACAACCAGAACGCGCGAAGCGGAAACTGTTCAATTGCAGCCCCTACACTTTTTGAACATATTAACAGTAATTAATCAAAATTGGGATTGAAAAGTACAATTGATTGCCCCTACACTTTTTGCTTGTATGGCTTTGGTCCCATATCAATCATCAACAATGACGGATAGTAACCAACAATAGTCAACACTATCACTGGGAATGCAATGGCTAATCACCAGGAGTACGGAGTATTGACCGAAAGCCATATCCCAATAGTTGCTGCCACTGACTTGCTATCCTCAACATTCCTCAATTATCCTATCTTATCCTCCGCTGGTTTTATACAACATGTGTATCACTTGCAGGTACTATCATGTACTCCCTCCCTCGCTGGTCATGCTTATAGTAGCGCCATGTCCAGCTTGGCTACGTACATTCCCCATGAATCCCCATGTAATGTCTCCATCTATAGGTCCCCAAGAGTCCTCATCCAGCTTGGCTCCCCATGCCTGCTGCTGCTCACGGCCAGGTGAACCGTCCTGGGTCGCAGCATGGCTTCATCAACTTCCTGGTGGCTCCCTTTGTGGCCGCGAGCGTTGCTGGGACGGCCTTTCTCAGGGCACAGGGGCAGTTACCATCCCTTTTTATAGTCAGCTAGTAGTAAGAAACCAACCATAACTTGGGACCCAAAGTGAAACTACTGAATATCTCAGTTGAAACTTATTATATGTTGACACGAACCCCAATATTTTGGTATGAAATTCACCTTAAGCTTTTGGACACGGTGGCTACATTGAATGTTCACCACATCACATGGCGACGAATCGCAGAAAGTCGATTGAGGTTCATGAATTCCAATGTTGCCCGTCCATTGATCAAATATGTAAAATTTTGAAGGTGAACTGATTATCACGAACCAGTGTGATGATGCCGGGTGATTACTAAATGATTCAAAATGTGTTTTGGCTTTTGGCCTGCAATCTACGTTTGATGAAATCCAGTCAGGCAATAGCAACCAGCACACAGCAAAGGAAGGAATCATGTGCTGATGGAAGACCCATGGCTACCACTGCTTATGTTGCCGACAGCCATGCCGAGAGGCAAAATGAGCTAGAAGAATCTAGAAGACCTCATATTTGGAAACTATGAAACTCTTGTGAATCAGCTATTTGTCCTGAAACTTCCAAATGCTTGGATTGCCATACAGCGGCGCACATCTTGATTTGGAAAACCCGTGTTTCTAGTGGGGAGTTGCTGATCAGTCGTTGGGGCACCATCATGTCGTCTCCAAGTGCCCATTGGTGTGGGATATGCTTGGGCAGTTTCCAAGTAGTTTGGCATATTGGTGAATAACACTATGCTGGTTGAGAAAGGTGATGATTAGCAGGGACTAGTTCGGGTGGATTATGATGCTTAATCCAGTCATAGTGTCGCGAACGGACCGCACAAACGAAACGGTAAACTTGCTGGCCTTTTCACACATCGTTTTCGCTTCACTGCCATTGTTTTTGTGGTCGGCCAACAGGCTAACATAGCCCATCATGCCCATCCTGTCCTATGCCCCCTTGGTTCGCCGGCGCCAACCAAGGGATGACTACAACCCTTAATGGGCCCCCCACGGATTCACATGGGGTGCGAAAATGATGCGCTGAGGTTCGAGTCTTCCCAGGCTTGCAGCCCATGCACGCGCAGATGATCCAGAATTTGGAGGCCCGACCAGTCCATCTACCAACCATCGAATGAAAGAGCAAATAAGAGATGATCAGTTTGATCAGATTTCCTCAATTAGTGACCCATCACTTTGATGGTTGTTCCGTCTCATTGTTTTGTGGATGTTCTTCCATGAGTCCACTTTTAAGTCCATCAACAGCTGATGGCTGAAAGTTCAAATCCTTTAGTAGGGGGCTACTAGCAATTAGCAGGAAAGAATGAAAAAGCACCAGCAAATAGGTGTTTGAGAATCGGTGCTTTTTTGATGGCCGTTGGACAACGTCAAAACGAACACCTCCTACGCCGGGGGATTTCCCAAAATGACCTCAATCCAGCTGCGTGAGTTTGGATGATTCATCCAGAGACTAGGGGAGGCACATAGCCGGCTGGTCATGTACCTACCCGTTGACTAACGTGATGACTGTTTTTGTATGCGGCTTGTTGCGTGAGTGCTTTTTTCGATTGTCGGAACAGTTTTGGGCCAATAGCAGCAGCATGGCAAAACGGGATAAAGGGGGTGTTGGTATTCATGTCATTTGCATGTTGTGTTGTTTTCATATCATGCCCATGGAGAGATTGAGCTTCCTTGTCCCACGGAACTGCATTTCATTAACACGTGTTTTTTGGTTATTGCATGTACTGCAGAAAACGCATGCCATGCTTGCTATGCCATTTGTTGTTTTTGGTGTGGATCTGGTGGTTTTATGGCCCGTTAACATTATACGGGACCTCCAGTATTGGAACCCCCTTTTGATTTGTTTGATAAGGGACCGTTGGTTAGTGCAATTTGTTCACTGATTAGCAGGGGCATGCTGCTCCTGTACGTAGGGTTTTATGCAGGCGTTTAGTGGCGGGCCTTTTGCATCGCCAGTTGTAGGTGATTTACTGTTCATAGCCCTAGGGATTCCTTATAAAGCAGATCAAGAGGGCTGACAACGAGGAGGTACGCAAACATACCAGTATATTATGTTGAAGCCTGGAATGCAAGTTCTTTCCATCAGTTCCCCTAGAACCGGGCCAATTCCTGCAAATTCTTTGGAAAACCACACGAATACAAACACGTATTGGGCCACACATCTCAAGCGTACAGAGTCACTCCGGATGGGTGCCAGGCCACTACTTCCCGTGGATGCAGGATCGTTGACTCACATTGATTCTTCCCTCTGAAAATGATAGTGTTTTTTTGTGGATCTTCGTTGGCGTTTTGGCAACGACGCCCTCGAAAACTAGGCTCGACACATCCATCCTCGCCAGTCAACGAACCCTGTCGTGGTTTTGGGTGAAAAGCTATTTCGAAGACCATTTGACAGCATTTCTTGGGTTCTGTCACGAAAGCGTGGCCGCGGGTGTAGAATCCTGGCTCAAATGGAGGGGGGCAGTCACGATTCTGTGGAGACAGGTGACGGACCCAAGGAGGGTGCGGGACTCGAGTCAAGATTGTTGGAGATGCTGCAGAGCGCGCCGTGAAATAAAGATCAAAGATCTATCGGGTCATATCAGGTCAATCAAGTCAATGGTGTCTCAAGTAAAGCAGTCATCTCATTGCGGACAGTCTGTGAGATGAATGGCGATCAATGATTTGACTTGAACCCAGCAGTCTTTGCTGGCAAGATGGCCCTTCACCTAGGCAGCCAAAGCCCGGCATGCCCCCTGCAGGTGGGTGGGCTGATGGCAGTTGCTGGGTCACAGCTGTGCAGGTCATATGTCATGTTATTGACGCAGATTAGTGGGCTGAATAGAACATGAAGAGTTTCGCGCACCCTTTTGCCAGCAAGATGCCAGTCGTGGATCTAGAATCTGGTTATTGGGGCATGCTGTACTGCCTGGCCAGTAGTTCCTTTGGGTCAAGTCACAAGAGTCTTACATGACTGGTTTCAGGCCAACTTTGAACTTGTTGAGCCAGACGGGCCAGCACATGGGATGAATATGACACAAAACATGTAGGGTCCTTGATCCTGCCTTTGAATCTCTTTGCGGTTGTCCTCGTATGGTGTTTTTTCATTGTGCCATAATGGACATGTGATTGAGAAATAGATAATTTTTGAAACAGCATTGGGGTGTTACAGTGTTGCCCTTTAAGGAACACAAATAGGCTCAGGTAGTTTATGGTGGCAGGGCGGTGCGTTCGTGTGTGTGCTCTTGCACAATGATGGACTATGTGATGGGCTTGGGGGGTGGGATGGGATGTCAGTTTGTCAACATTCACTATACGCGTATTTGGGGGGACGGCAGGGTTGGGGGGGGCATGATAACGTTTGTTGAGCGCGTCATATGTTTATGGCGGGGTATTGCAACATGGCCTTTGGAATACGGGTACTTCTTTTGAATGCCCAAGATGAAAACCCAGCCGCTATTAACAAGGCGCACGGACTGCTATAGTGTTCAAACTGACTATGCCCGGCGACGTCCAAGTGGTCGCCGTGTAACCTTGATTTCAGCCCCGTGAATTGTTGTTGCGATGCTGATGCACCGCTGTGAATTTCCGAAACAGGCCCTTACTCCCACAGGTTGACAGGACGTGGTCAGGTACATTCTGGGCTGTTGGCTGATGAATTAAGCAAAACAAATGTGATGGCCTAGGACCACGAATCAGATTATGTTTGGTCGTTGTTTTTGTTGAATTTGGGATAAACATAAGCCTGGCCCGAAACCAAAGAATGACCCTGGGGTGAAAATTGTTTCCGGAGGCCTAGCGCAATTTATTGCATGGGAGACAGAATATAGAACCCATGCGGACCAACAAAGAGTGCACATTGTTCCTTCCAACAGTCTGGTGTTATTGCATGGTCGCAGTTTTCAATTCTTCTGTCTATTCGATTCCGAGAAGGCCTCTTAATCCAAAGGCTGGCTACTTCAGAAGTGAAGACAGATATTGAATGATTCTGAATATTGGATTTCAAAATGTCTATCGGAATATCCCACTTGCAACGAAGTTCCTAACATTTCAAACGATATCCACTGACCCACACGTTTTCTCGTGCCAAGCTCGCAACCGGCACAGTTGTTGCTTGCTGTTGCTTGCACCGCCAGGAATTGCATGGTATCAAGGAGGTCACAGGCACCCTGGTGGGCAGCGTCTTCACGTTCGTGCAGCGCAGAGACGACCTCGTGCAGCCGGCGTTGCCTTGGACAGAGGAGTGGAGGTAGTTTCTTAACGTTGGGGATATGTTCGTTGGAATCCCATGTTGATAAAGCGGTGATTTACCATCAAACGCAGAGGGTTTGGCACAGCTCCATCGATGCTGAGCGTATAACGAGCGACCGCCATTGCTTTAGAGCCTACATCATATCCTTGACCATGATTCAACATGAATGATGAGATCCATTTTTTTGTTGTATGGTCGTTGTTGGGGTTGGTAGCTGCTGGTTTCTGACTCCATCCGCCAGGCTTTCCACTGCGAATGCACTCTGGCGAGCGTGCGGGACCCCAGGTTTGGGCAGTGAAAAAAGTAGTAATGGTCTTGGCTGAGCAATCAATTTGGCAGTTTGTGCTTGCAGTTGTGGTGCTATTGCCCAGTGTTTGTGTTTCTAATTCACCAGCTTGTTGCTGTGCGCATGCATAGGCTAGGGGAAGAACGTAAGGTAGTTTCACATGAGAAGGGAATGCAATCGCATTCCTACTCTCAGGGAAGGTAGACTTACACGCCCTCCATCGCGGACTTTCCTCCACCGCGGACTTTCGAACTTGGCCAGCTGGTTCCCCGCGGGCCAGGCATCCCTGTTGTCCAGCCCTTGTGGTGATTTTTGGGACCTGATGGTGCGGAGAATCACAGGCCCCCTTACATTGAGCATGCGTTCCCGGTGGGGGCAGCAAATTGTTTAATGATGATGGCAAGCGCTTGTGAACAATCCCTGGTTTTCCAGTTCCCCTCGAGTAGCCAATGGCCTATTCGAACCCATGGCCTTATTGTGGTGGTAATTTGTCCATGTTCATTTTGTTGGTGAGTCAATTTGCTAATAAACGGTTGCATGGTGTTCGATAATGATTATGCCTGGGTCAGATGTCCAATTTTATTGTGGTTCAACGTTGATTTCAGCTGCGTGAATTGTTGGAGCGATGTGAATTTCCAAAGCAGGCCCTTACCCCCACAGATTGACATGGCAAGGTCAGGTACATTCTGGGCCAAAGGTGCGGCTTAGCTGGTCAAAAACCATTATCAATCAGCTACCTGGGTGCTTGGGCCGCTTGGGTTTAATGACCGGGATTTTGATCAGCAACCCACTTCTGAACTGTCCATTTCTGATTGTTCCCAGGCCACCAGCCTGGGCTGCGGATGGTTCATCCCCTGCTCTGAGGATCAGCTGGTGAAGGGCAAATGGCGCAGCGAGTTACTGGGACCTCAGTCGCCGCTGGTGCCGGTGACTAGCACATCCTAAGATGGCCAGTTGAAGAAAAACATTGTGGTTGCTTGGTTGGTTGTGTTGTTGGTCATGCTGTTCCGTGTTGATTCGATCGAATTCAGAACAAACAGCAAAACTTCGGAACACTTCTGCCCCCTGAATCTATTGTTTCTATCAATATTCAGTAGGGGTCCCGGCCCTGTATGTAAGTTGGTGTTTGGTATGGGTGGTGGCGAGTGGCGTCGCAACATTCACCAACATTGTTTTCCTTCTTGGAACAAGCATGCGACCAAGCAATTGTTACGGTTGCGATTTTGGATTTGTTGTGAGGGAGTGCGCTTCGCGCTGCTGTGCCAAACTGTCTCTCACGAAGTAGCAGGAGGCTAATGCGACTCCAGTCGGTGTCACATGGGGCGCGAGAGCCCGTAAAACGAATGGAAAGCAAATTTTACATCAAGGAGAACCTATTGGTATTTTTGAGCTTCCGTGTTGTCGCTGAGCTTGTAGGCAGCTCGCAATAATTCCCAGTTTTGATGTAATTGCTGAATTTCTATGGACTCATGAGCCCATTGGTTAAGCTCCAGTGACCCTTGACCATTGCTTCACTATTATTCACCATCATGAATTGGCAAAGCCTTAGTCGGCGGAGCTCCCGTTAGCCAGCATTTGAAACATCATGAATCGCTAGTTATCATTACAACGAGCAGGTAAACCAGCAGTTGCAGCAGATCACTGGCCCATTGGCTATCAGCCTAACAAGAAATTCGACCGGCAGTTTAACCAAATCATGAAATATCAGTTGATAGTTGAAGCAGCCGTTGGAAGAACCCAACAGTAGCATTAGCCAATTCAAAGCCTTGGTTCACTTTGCTGAGCCGTTCGTGTCTCAGGCCAAAGGGCTCGCATGGCACCTTCACCGCCGCTCGCAAAGGACCAGTGACCCGCCCAGGGACCCACCCGGGAATCGGTTCGAGATAGGGCATTCCGGGTGGAAAAGCTCACTTAAGAAGAAGGGCAAACCACCAGGGTAGTATGGCAAGTTCAAGCCAACATGTTTGACCGTCTTTTAACCATCATGAAACACACATGTTTTTTGTACATTTATACGTACATATCAATACGTACACATATTGCGTGAGCCGTTTCAAAGCTTGTTCTGGAGTGTGATTGTCATGAACATTCATCGTTAATCATCAGTTTTAGTTGGTGGACGGTTTCCTTTTTCATTTCCCGAACTTTTGAGCGTTGCTGGCTGACGAATTAGTTAATATGTTTGGCAAACAGAATGTTTTTGCGGTTGTTCGTGATGAAGCTGGAATCACCATACATAAGCCTGGCCCGATGCCAGAGGACGGCCCCGGGGTGGACAGATTAATTTGGTGAGATATCCAGCAACGCAGCTGGGGAATTCCCGGGTGTTAAACTCGCAGTTTGCGGAAATTGTTCGGAGTATACCAGAACAACGCTATTTTTATCGGCCGTCTTCATTAAAAGGATTTCGTATTTAATGGTTTGTAAAGACTTGGAGGGGGGGGTGCCGCACAATGTGCGCTTTGGGGAGAACCGCCTCCGGCTTCCTTTAGTTTGTCGAATTATAAGGCCAGCCACTCGGTCATTTGTTAACGATGTCATAATAATTGTTGCTTGGGAACATGTGGCTTCCCAAGAGAAAACCGAAAGCAGTTCGATATATATATATATATCTTTTTTTTAAAAAAAATATTTATATATCTATATATATTTATATTTATATCTATATATATTTATTTTTATATCTATATATATATAGAAATACCGCAAGGCTTGCCCCACATGGTTGGGCATGCAACACTGCAATAAAATATTCTTGACAAATTGGTTTGGGATTCTAGCTCCGACGTGCCGCCGTTGCCAAGCGCCACGCGAGGCGCTGAAGTTGCCGCGTGGAAGGGCTGCCTGTCACACCGGGCCCCGTGCGGGAGTTGAAAGAAATATTGCGTCCGCGGCCTTGTCGTTTAATGGAGGCATTCATGGTTGATAGGGCGCTGGGATAGAGAACTGGAAACAATCTTCTTTCTCCGGTCCCAACGCAGGGCCAATAAATGGATCCCGCAATTGTTTCGAAGGGTATTATCCTTTCCATAGAGTTTGTTCTCGTGCTGTGGGAAATAATACGGGCCGTCTCCATTGATTTGTGACATGATGCCATTGGCGCCGGGAGTTAAAACCAAACCAATAATTAGAAGAATTCAATGGGTAGGAAAATTGGCTTAACCAGGGGAATCATTGCAATGAACAAGGAATTACAATGGAGCTTCTACAAGATCTAGTTCAGGCCAATGTGCCCGGCGGTTGCCAAGACGAAATGTGGTTGCAATGGTGCGAAGTGAGCTGGTTGCGTTGAACATTGTGGAATATTGGTGAGAGAAAGAAGATGACGCAGAGAATATGACCGGGATATTCAACTAAGAAAATCGGCAATACGAGTAGAGGTTGGGGCAATCGAATTCAGGGTGGGTGGGGTAAGATAAATCGAGCAGGTGCTGGTTAGAGCCTTCACAGTCGGATAGGTCCCATTTGTGCTTTCTTCATTGTTTGGATAAGGCCGAGGCTTTCCTTGATGGAGAGAAGGCTTTCGTATTTCATTTCTGTGTTCTGGAAGAAGCTTGAACTCTTTTGGGGTCATTGATGACTTGTTTTGGAGTCATTATACAGTCTGTGCTAGAGGCTGCAAACTTGTCATTTTTGAAAGCGGAGTTTCATCTGCTCGAGGTTTCGAGTCGTCTCCTGCCATGGTCTACCGAATTTGTTTCAAACCTACACGATATATCTTCAGATGTCAAAGCAGTGGCCCAGCAATTACAGCTCCAGGGATTTTGCCACAGCGACAGCCAGTATGGTGCGGCATGGCATGGCCAGCCAAAAGAACTTTTTTGAGCCAGGCTTGGGGGCCCGTTAAGAGTTGAGATTCCAATGGCATTGGGAACGCAAAAATTACACCGTGATGATTATGTGCTGGAACCAGCGACGCTCGATGCGCCACATCAGACCGACCTGCTCCGCAAACCAATGGTTCAGGCAGGGGCACGGGGACAGCCAAACTTGCAGGGGGTGACATTGCAAAGGGCATGCCTCGCAGCACGTTTCATTCATAAAAAAGAACATGGATAGAATTGGAAGGCTGATGTTTGGCCATTGGGTCCATGGAAAAAACGATGTTCCTGAAATTCCTGTGGTTGCGGCTGCTTCGCGCCCGGGTCCCCAGCGGCATGCATGGCGCCATCCTTGAGGGAGATGGGACAGAATACAAGGCCGGGATGAAGCTTGTTCTAACAAGCTGAAGCAGCAACGGTTTCAGCACGATCATGCTTAGCAAAAAACTATTCCGGTACTCAAAACGCAGAAGCGTGATGGGTTCTAAGTGGAATGTCTGCAGTCATGCAGCGTGATCGCAACTAAGCATTTTTGCGCTAGTGTGAGGAATGTTCGCGCATTTTTTCAGCCCATCATTGAATAAATTGGAAACGACATGCTGTGATGCATCCAAGCTTGGTGTGCGCCATCCAAAATTGCGTCATGTGCCACGCAGCCACTATGACAGCAGGATAGTGGCTGGGACTAGGGACAAGTCGGTGTATGAGAGATTTGTTTTCACAACGTTGTATTAGTATTTGTTAGTTTATTATGGCCAAGGGGCTGCGCAATCTCATACCCCAAATGTGGAAATGTTGGGCACGTTGACATTCCTGATCTCCCCTAGACTTCATTCGGACCTCGCCTGGACCTCGCTAGCAAGGCCTTGATTTGCCTTGCTGCTTTGCTTTGCTGCTGTTCCTCGTTGCTGTTCCGTGCTGCTGTTCTCTGCTGCTGTTCCTTGCTGCAATTCTTTGCTATTTTGCTGCTGTTCTTTCCTGCTGTTCTTTGCCGCTGTTCGGTCTGCAGTTCCTTGCTGCTGTTCTTTGCTGCTGTTCCTTGTTGATGTTCATTGCTGCTTTTCCTTGTTGCTGTTCCTTGCTGCATTTCGTTGCTGCTGTTCCCTGCTGCTGTTCCTTGCCGCTGTTCCTTTGAGTGCAGTTTGGTGGAAAATCCGGTAGAAAATTCCTTGAATCATCAGCGCGAAGTAGATGTTTCGCGAGGCATTCTCATTGAGATTTGCATGATTTCTTTAACCCTGCCGTCCGTAGCGAGGTATCAGCGACTTCTCCCCAAGCGAGTTCCCACAATCAAACATTGATGCTGTGATTAAAGTCTTCGATTGGAGGATACACTTTGATGATTTAGATTTGGGCATTTTCTCCGCTCAAAGCACGTGAGGCTTCCCCATGCCATAGCCTCACGCTTGTAAATTCCACCACTTGGATTGTTTGCCATCATCGCCTGATTTTATCGGCCTGTGTGTTGCTTTGCTTCCTAGCCTTACAGCTCGCAGCATTGCATTTCTCAATTTAGGTAATTCACTGGGTTGGTGTGTGTTCTGAAAGATTTTTTCTTTTGATCATTTCTATATATTTGAATAAACCAAAAAATAGTTCATATTTATTTTCATATTTTTTTCCCAAATTCATTTTTAATTTTATATGTATGTTTATCTTTGTTTTGTCTTTCTTTTTTAATGATACTAATTTGTATGATGTTTATTTTTTTCATTTTTTCCATTTACAAATATATTTACAAATATTTGTATTTATATTTTTATATATATATATATATATATATTAAAAATATATATATATATATATTGATATATATATATATAACTATTTTTTTAAATTGATACTTATATCAATATAAATTGAAATATCTATATATATATATTCATACAAATAAATAAATATATAAATTGATATATATATATATATAGATCTATATATATTGATATATTTATAGATTTTTTTGATTTATTTTCAAATATCTATATATTTCTCACCTGCCAGGTGAGGGTTGTTAGATTTTTATGTCACCTGCCTCCTCCTTTTCCTCTCCTCCTCCTCCTCCTTCTCCTTCCTCCATCTTCCTCCGTGCCGGACCTCAACCACGATGATCACTCCCCAGTGTTGCCTGCCAGACTTCAACCACGACCGTCCACGCCCAGTGTTCCATGCCAGACCTCAACCACGACCCTCCTGCCGGACCTCAACCACGACCATCCACGCCCAGTGTTCCCTGCGCGACTTCAACCACGATTATCCACGCCCAGTGTTCCCTGCCGGACCTCAACCACGACCATCCACGCCCAGTGTTCCCTGCCCGACTTCGGCCACGATTATACACACCCAATGCCGGGCCTCAACCACTCCACGCCCAGTGTTTCCTGCCGGACTTCAACTCCCCTGCCAAAAGTTGTGCCAGATACAATGCCAAAAACTATGCCAAATAGAATGCCAAAAGCTATGCCAGATAGAATGCCGAAAGCTTTGCCAGGTACAATACCAAAAACTTTGCCAGGTACAATACCAAAAACTATGCCAGATAGAATGTCAGAAGCTATGCCAGATAGAATGTCAGAAGCTGTGCCAGATAGAATGTCAGAAGCTATGCCAGATAGAATGCCAAAAGCTATGCCAAATAGAATGCCAAATTTTTGGCCAGATAGAATGCCAAAAGCTATGCCAGATACAATGCTGAAAGCTTTGCCAGGTACAATACCAAAGGCTATGCCAGATACAATGCCGAAAACTATGCCAGATAGAATGCCAGAAGCTATGCCAGATAGAATGCCAAAAGCTATGCCAGATAGAATGTCAGAAGCTTTGCCAGATAGAATGCCAGAAGCTATGTCAGATAGAATGCCGAAAGCTATGCCAGATAGAATGCCAAAAAGTATGCCAGATAGAATGTCAGAAGCTTTGCCAGATAGAATGCCAAAAAGCTATGTCAGATAGAATGTCAGAAGGTATGCCAGGTAATATGCCAAAAGTTTTGCCAGATACAATGCCAAAAGCTATGCCAGATAGAATGCCAAAAAGCTATGTCAGATACAATGCCCCAAACTTTGCCAAATACAATGCCAAAAACTATGCCAGATAGAATGCCAGAAGCTATGTCAGATAGAATGCCGAAAACTATGCCAGATAGAATGCCAAAAAGTATGCCAGATAGAATGCCGAAAGCTTTGCCAGGTACAATACCAAAAACCTTGCCAGGTACAATACCAAAAACTATGCCAGATAGAATGCCAAAAAGTATGCCAGATAGAATGTCAGAAGCTTTGCCAGATAGAATGCCAAAAGCTATGCCAGATAGAATGTCAGAAGGTATGCCAGGTAATATGCCAAAAGTTTTGCCAGATACAATGCCAAAAACTGTGCTAGATAGAATGCCAAAAAGCTATGTCAGATAGAATGCCGAAAACTATGCCAGATAGAATGCCAAAAAGTATGCCAGATAGAATGTCAAAAGTTATGCCAGATAGACCTGTCTCAGATTTGCGTGTGATGGTGGGGATTACACGAAGTACAGTAGCTACTTTTGTATGTTTTTTATTTTGATGTAGTTTGTTTTTTTTGCATGTTCAATTCAATATTGTTTTGAAATGTGTTCTATTTCCATAATTTTGTTTCAATTTAACCGTCTTGTTTTTTGTACATGTTTATCCTTATATGTTCAAATGTTTCGCATTTTCATATTCATGTTTTAATTTAAATTGATGTGTGTGTGTGTATATATGTATGTACATTTTTATTTTGATTTATTTTTATATTTACACATTTTTTTTTATTTAGTCATTGCTTTGTATATTTCAATATATATATTTATATTAATTTATCTATTTATTCCTTTTTATATTTATATTTATATATATATATAAATCGTGCACTATCAGAGAGTATCATTGCCATGTCATGTTATCCATGTTCCTAGGAGGCCCACGGTGGTAACTTCATCCGTCTCATGACCGGTGCCCAGCCAAGCCCTCAGAACAGCAGTCTGTGGAGATCTTAAGCGCAATGTTTTGCCAACTCCGAAGCTTTATTTGCCTTCGAGTCCAACTACAAACAGTTGCTAGTAAATCATGTTTTGGAAGTGGTGCTGAGGCGGTCAAACATGCACAAGGGTTTTCCTTGACCCAATGACCCAATCAGCACATAAAGCGCCGCTATGCTTTTGGAGAAGCAAAGGTCTCTAATTGGCAAACTTGGCAGTAAGATCCACCCAAGCACTGGCCCTGGCACAGGTGGCGCTGCAACAGGCCTTTGTTTTGGAAGATGTTTGTGGCCTCAGTTTCCGCAAGTTCAAGTCCCGGAACAACATGGTGTTGTTGTATGTGTGACTGTTGGTACTGTAATGATTCAATGTCTAGTTGGGGGCCCTACATTTTGCTAGATGCGTGTAAGTACCATAGATTGATGTTGATGTTGTTTAATTACAAATTTAAACACCTTTTGTTGTTTCTGTTGCGTAGATGATGTTGGTTTGTCATTTGTTTTGGTTTTTCTTGTTGGCGATGGTGTTGTTGGTGCTGTTGGCCGTGCGTGGTGCTAGTATAGTTATCTTCGGTGCTCTTCTCAGTCGTTGTTGCATGCCGTTTGGGTCCAAAAATGGTTCAACATTTATTTTTATGTTTTTTGGGCGTTCCTTCATTTGGGACGCCTCTACGGGGTGGTTCAACGACACCCGGTTTTTAGCCATTCAGATATGGTTTGATATGGTGGGATTGTTCATTCATAATTCTGGATCTCAAACAATCCACAGACGGCAACTGACATTGTTTTTTGCCGTCATTTTTGTGGTGCCCAGTTTTTATGTATATGAATTCAAATTTACATAAAATCCATGGCTCAATGTGTCGATTTAAACACCTGTCGTGTCATGTTAACTTATTTTTCAAGCCTAAAGAGCCTTTACTTGTCCGCGTTTTGTTTTCTTTTGTTTAGTGGTGTGAGGCACCATGAGTTGTGACCTGCTGCGACAGGTTGGGCCAACCCAACGACATCACACTCCAAGCTTCAAAGCCATACCAGACGAATCAACTCATGGCTGAGCGAGTGGCCCCGCAAGGCGGAGAGACTCACCTTCGCTCATCAGCAAGAGAGAGTCAAACAAGGACGTGATCGTGAAAGCATCGCTCAACCATGGCAAGTGAATATATATACACGACATTATGCATGCAAGGGGCTGACATAGACTCGCAATCCTTTTTTGACCACCCGGCTGTGCATGGTCGGAAGGGTCGCCTGCTGCCCCAGGAGCTTGCAATTTCTGAGAGCTCAGATGTGCTGGCAATGCAGCGAAAAGGGATGCTGTTTCGTCAGCCGTAGCAGGATGCACATGGTCCCCGATGCCAAGCTAACCAGCAGGTCAACGAACAATCGCGACTCGGAGGTGACCGAAAGCTGCAAATCATTCGGGCCATAAGCCCATACAACCAACACACTTGGCAAGAGAAACGCAATGAAATCAGACCAGTAATTGCCACAGAAATTTGTGTTGCTTGCTGCGCAGGTGTGGCGGAATATTTGGATCGAGGAGAGGGGGAGCGGTGCTTGTTTGGAGGTGTCCATTGAACTGGGGGGTTTGGAGATAGGCAGTTGGGTTTTCCATGTCGAGGGGTTCGCAACAGTGTAACCCACCTGGAGCCAAGCAACGCGGTCTATTGACCAGCCAATAAGTATAGTGTTCCCTGGTCATCCGCTTTTCATCAGGTGGCAGGTGACACCCCAGACGTGATGCCCCCCAAAGGGCCTTCCTACAAACAGATGGCTGAGCAGCCCTCGTGCATGGGTTCTTAAACCCCTAAAAAAGCCCCGAACCTGTTGTGGGGTGCACCTCCCTTGAGGGGTTCACCTCACTTGCCACTGCCATTCTCTCAGGAGACCAAACCATCGGCCGACGACATCGCCAAGAAGGATGCCGATGTGGGGGCTCCCATGGCCCGGTGCCCATCCGTTAATTTTGAGGACCAACACTTTCAATTATTGTTAACCGCATCTAGCCATACTATGTAACCATTTGTACATTGTACGCACTATCCCTTTTGCAAACTATTGTTGGCTATACGGTTCGTTAGCAATGTCGATTACATGATGTTCCCAAGACGTGGCTTGGCTTCCGGGATCCTAAGCCTTGAGATGTGCTTCCATGTGCTTCCCGTGTGCATTTTGAAGCTATCATGATGCCCGGGTAGCAGTTCCATGAGCCGAAGGGCTAGCTTAATTATGTAGTTGTTTTTTTTTGCAGTTCTTCATTGACGAGAAACTGTGTCCAATTGCTAGTTCGATGCTTTTAAGATTTGGACTCGTAACGGATCAGCTCACCGTTTTTCATCATTGTTCTACGATTTTCTGATCATGAATTAACCCTGGTGCATCCTGGTGCCATGAAATAATCATCAGGTCACCATTAGATAGCCACTCAGCCATCAGATAAGCATCGCATTTCAAATATCCATCAAAAAAGACATCAAACAAACCACCAGGTCGCAACCATCCAGTTCTTGGCACCACCTGGTGCTTCAGCCTGGTGCTTCAGGTTGCCAAGCTTTGGGCGTTGGATTCAGAACTCTTGGAGCGGTCGCGGATCACATAGTGGCTCCAGTTCGGTGTCCGGGCATGGTGAGCCGCCGGTTGGGAATCCAGTGAAGTGACAGGGGTAAGCTTAACGTTATAGGGAGCATAGGCTTCAGGGTTATTGATAATGCTTGATAATAATTGGTATGTAGAACTATTGTGGTTGTAATTCGTAAGATTCGTGACTTATTACGGTCAGTAATAGAGTCAATGTGGTGGATAAGTATAATGGGAAAGGGCGGACAACAGTGACGCTCGATGTCAACTCTCATTGCATCATATTGCCTAGTCTAGTAGTATGTGTTTATGAGTTGTTGATGGTTCTTATCAATGGTTGAGCAGGGATGAGTTTTTGATCATGATGTTTGATGATCGGTAATGACTTGTGGTAAGTAATAGTTGGTACAATGACGATGGTTTGGGATAATTTGCAATGGTTGCTTATAGATCAACTGTGCGGTATTGACCCTTTGTACTCGCACAAGTGTTGACCAGATGATGGGTAAGGAAATAGATATCACAGTGAACATCGCTCATGTGACTTATCAACATCAATAGCGATCCCCCAACGACAGGGGGTGGTTTAGATCCAGTGGTGGTATCCCCGCAGTGATGTTGGAGGTTTCCAAATTCTACATGGCTGTAGCTTTGGGATGGTTGAGGGTAGCCCCATGGCTACAAACATTTCTGGATTCATGCCCGTGTGATTCAACGAGCAAGAGTTCAAACCCATCAGAGACTCATACATTGGTCTGGGCTATCAGCGTGGGTTAGTGATTATTATAGAAAAAGTAATGATCAACAGCTTTTGGAACCGGTTTCTCGTTTGATCGAAAGGAAGTATCGCGATGTTGCTCACCATTTTTCCAAAATCAGAAAAGGCAGTATGAATCTTATTGTTGATCTCTCACACTTGATTCTCGTTGGCTACTGCCCCCTACCATCAGCCATTGATTGGATCATGACAGCGGTGAAGTTCAGCGGTTATCCAAATTTGACCATTTGATGTTGCCAAGGTATGCGAAGGTACAGAGCTCTGCGTCGGAATTCCCATTGACTTTCGGATACCCAACTCCTGAAACGAATCACCCAGGTTTAATATGGTTTAATCCGAGTCTTCCATGGCATGATTTTGATGAAATCACCGCAGAAACCTCCTCGATGTGGTCCGGATCCTGGCCAATGCGGGTCGTTGGGACTTCAAGTCCAGCAGCTGGACTCCCATTGTACACCAAGGCCACCAGCCACCAATGGCTTCACTCTGAACTTCGCAGGGGCTGTGAAACGAAAAAACTGGCGTTGACCAACCGGTCTTCCAACAGGCTGTCGCCATCAGGAATTCACTTGACAACATTTGCCAATCATTTTTTGGGTGCATGTGCGACGGTTCGGGGTAGGATATAAGTGATGTATCTATATATAGATAGATATTTATATATATTTATATATCAATATATACACCAATGTTTGGTAATGTTTCTGGCAGAGCCCTTGTATGGATAAATCGACGGGCTTGCCACAGCGATCTCAAGGATAAATGGGCGGGTGAGCCACAATAAAGCATCATCATTTTAAATTCTGGATGATGCAGCCGATTTTGTGTAGACATAAATCTGTCGTTCCCAAATCAATGCTGATCATGAGTTTTTCAAACCTTGATGATGGCACATGCGATAGCTGATTTCTCAAACTCAACGGTAATTCCTCATCCTCGGGCGCAACTTTGACTCCGTTCCACAGCAAACCTCTTCGGAGAAACGTTTCACCCACACATTGGCGGCACGTAGAGTGGCCCCCCCAGCAGTGTGACCAGTGGTCAGAAAAGAGCTTGAGCCAGTCGGGTCGGTGGGAGTTTTTTCCTCCAAGCGGTCTGGGAGACTGATTGAGACTGCTAGCTGCTAGCGTTCGATCGCTATTATTTTGCTGGAATAGTTGTTTTAGATGTTGGTCTTTGATAGTTGTGATTGTGGTTCTTGAAAGTTCCTTCTCCTATCAACAAATAGTGGAATAGTTGTATAGTCATATGATGGTTAAATCGTTTTTCATCGAATCCTTGAGCCCAAAAACATATAGAGAGACAGGTTCAGAACCATACGATGTACATCCACCCTGGGATTCCAGCAGCCACTGCTTAACTGAGGTATTTTATGCACCAAAAAGGATCAACATGTGGTTGAATGGTGGGATTTTTTTCGGGGCCTATCTACTGCAGTTACATTGAGATATCATTGAACCCTGAATTGCTGCATCCCAAGGCGGCTGGCCCTGGCGGCACCATCGTTGGCAGCTCCGTGCGGGGCCCCGTTGACTGGCAGACCCAGGGGACACAACAGGTGCACCATTCAGAACCGTTCAGAACTCGCCATTTCGAGCCGTTCTGAACGGTTGTCATTAACATGTAGTTGGTGGACTGTTTCCCTTTTTTATTTTCCAAACTTTTGAGGGTTGTTGGCTGATGCACTGAATTAGTTTTACAACGTTATATTGTGAAATATTTATATATATTTTTTTGGGGGGGATGGCTTAGGACCACAAACCAGATTATTTGTGTTTTTGTTTGTGATGAAGTTGGGATACAGTAACCATAAGCCTGGCCCGAAACCAAAGGATGACCCCGGGCTAAAAAGTATTTCCAGAAGGCCTAGCATAATCTCTTGCATGGGGAGTGAACACTGCAGTTTTTGACCCACAGCCACTTGGTAAACCTTTTGCGCGATAAAGAACCCCCAGGGACAAACAAAGCGCGATTGCATGCTCATATGGTCACAGTTTCCAATTCTTCCGTCCATTCGATTCCGAGAAGGCCTCTTGATCCAAAGGCTGGCTACTTCAGAAATAAAAGACGATAGTGGATGATTACAAAATGTGTTTCGGAATATCCCACGTACGAAACGAAGATCCTAACATTCTAAATGAGAACCGTTGACCCTGAAGTGCTCCCGTACCAAGTTCACAACCGGCACCGCTGTCGCTTGCTGAATTGACGAAAACATGGCAACCTGCCAGGAGCTGCCTGGTGTGACCAAAGTTACCGGCAGAGTTGCCGGCGAAAGTTTCTCGTTCCTTCAGGAACGGGACAGCATGGTGCTGCCGGCATTGCCTTGGACATTTTGAGCAGCGGAGGCCATGCAAATATTTGGGATATGTTGGTTAGAATGCCATGCTCATAAACCGGTGATGTGCTATCAAACATGGAGGGACGTGTCCTGCACAGTTGCATCGCGCTCATACAGCATCATGAAAGAACAATCACTATTTTGGTCACTGAATCAAATCATTTACCACGATTTAACATGAATGCTGAGATTCATCGTGTTGTTGTGTGGTCATTGTTGGGCTTAGTGGTTGTTGCTGACTCCGCCAGGCCTTCTACTGCGAATGCACCCTTGTAGGAGTGCGAGACCCCAGGTCTGGGCAGTGAAAAGGTGGTAATTGGTAATGGTTCTCGTTGAGGAATCAATTTGGCACTTTGTGACTGCGGTTTGGGTGATTCTGCGATATTCTGCCCAATGTTTGTGTTTCTCATCCACCAGGTGGCTGCTGCACTCAAAGATTTTTGGGGTAAAATATCTGGAGGAATTGCCTGCATTCCTAGAAATGGCAACCAGCAGCCAAAAATGCAAGCACAGACCGAAGGTTGCCAGATAGATCAAATAGGTTCGACATGTGTGGACAAGAAAGTGAATGTTACAAAATTCATTTGTTTGTGAGTGTCCCGGAACATTTTGTATGATTTGTGCAGCAGAACGGGGAAATGAATGGAAATATGTGTAATATGTTTTAAGACCTACTAAAGGTAAACACCAAGACCCTTTTGAAAAGAGCTGTGACACATGGCAACAAACCACCAATCTGTGTTTTCGTTTGTGTTCATGGTGAGCCGCCTTTGTTCCAATATAAGATAAATTGAGATCATGGTGATATGTTTCACATTTACTTTGTTTCAATACAGATGCCAGAGGTTGTACACAACGCAATGCTTGTGGCTCATGACATTGAAGTTTCCACATGGCCTTACAGGGAAGTCTTGTTGTCCACAGTTCTCGTTGCTACAGTTCACATGCTGTCGCATGCTTTGGTTAGTGGGAACAATACCATGTAGTTTCATATGACAATCTCAGGGAAGGTTGACTTCTGGGCCATCGGTCGTAGGACTCTTGAACTTGGCCATGTTCACTGTTGGTGAGTCGATTTGTTAGTACGAAGTTGCGATTATCCCTGGTCATACCCAGTTGGTTGTCGCGGAACCTTGACTGAAATTGTGAATTGTTGTAGCGATGCTGATGCACTGCTGTGAACTTGCCAAGCAGATCCCTACCCTCACAGATTGACAGGACGTGGTCAGGTACATTCTGGGTGCCGTACCCAAGTGTACGGCTGGGGTCAATCACCACTATACACCAGCTTGACAGTCAGTTAACCATGAACCACCTGGGTTTACCCACCGGGACACTTCTGAACTGTCCATCTTTGTTTTTTCCCAGGCCACCAAGCTGGGGTTGCGGGTGGTTGCTTTTGTGTTCTGAGGGACAACTCACAAAAGGCCAGTGGCGAACAGAGTTACTGGGACCTCAGTCAACGCAGGTGCCGGTCCTCCGTACGTATTGGATAGTCAGTAAGTTTAAGCAAAAAGCATCGTAGTTTCTTGGTTGGTTGTATGGTTGGTCATGCTACGTGAGTTTGCGTGTTGATTCGATAGAATTCAGAACAAACAGCAAATCATGGAAACACTGCCTCAATCTTTTACTTTCTATCAATGTTCAGTAGGGGTCCTGGCCCTGCATGTAGGTTGGTGAGGTGTTTGGTATGGGTGGTGATGAGTGGCATCGCAACATTCACCAACAGTTGAGTTTGATGCTTGGAGCCGGCCTGCAACCAAGCAATGGCTACAGTTGTGAAATAGTTGTGAATTTTGATGTGTTGTGAGGGAGTACGCTTCGTGATGCGTTGCCAAACTTTCCCTCACGAAGTAGCTGGAGGTTAACGCCGCTCCAATCGGTTTCACACGGGGTGTAATAGCCCGTATGACCAGAAAGCGCAATTTTAGATCAAGAAGAACTTCTTGGTAGTTTTGATATGCTTCCGATGTTGCTACCGAGGTTGCAGGCAGCTCGCAAAGCTTCCCAGTCTTGATGTGATTTATTGTATAATAGCGTCCAATTGACTCATTGGCCCGTTGGTTAAGCATCATGAACCACCATTGACCATTGCTTCACCACCATTCGACATCATAAACTGTCCTTGGTCATTGATCGGCGCTGGATCATGAGTTTTACCAGCAGTTTAGCCATCATGAATCATCAACTATCAGGTCCACGAGCAGTCTATCCAGGAGTCGTACCCCACCATTGGCCCATTGGCTGTCAGCCTAGCAAGTTTGACCGACAGTTTAACCAGATCATCACCCACCAGTGGAACCAGCCATGTAACCATCATTAACTAGGAGTTTAACCATCATGCACCACATACATATACATATTCCGTTAGATGCATGTTTGACCATCACTTAGCCATCATGAAACATACATGTCTATAGTACATATTTATATACTGTATATATATATATATATATATATTTTTTAATATATATAAATATATATACAGTATATAATATATAAATATATATACGCATATAAATAAGTACACATATTGCATGAGCCGTCTCAAAGCCGGTTTTCACCTTGCTAACCTACCGGAAGCGTTCCCAGGGGCGGCACAGCGAAGGGCACCTTCTCTGCAGTGCGGGCAGGACCGGTGACCCACCCCCAGGGACCCACCCACGAACCAGTTGGACGTTCTTCGGGTGGAAAAACCTAGCCGTGAGAATTGACGTGCGGATTTGGTAGATGAGCCTAGCTGGGAAATCATCGGCTGACAAACCTACAGTATCCCCATTTTTTCTCCGTGGCCAAGTTGATTCTCATGTTGCTCACTCTTACTGGCGGCTCTAGAGCGCGACTCACTCGAATGCCTGCCAGCTCAACAAGATCAATGCAAGCACTTGTTGATTATCCTTTGTTTTCCCCGCTGGCCTTAGATATATCATGTCGAAGTCCAGCAAGGTGGCTGGCTGATCAAACCTTCCCACATGGCGCCGCCAGCGTTTTGACATGGGAACTGGAAGTCACCCGAAGTCACCTGAAGGCAACCTACTGCTGATCATGGCTACCCAAGGATTTTGCAAGAGTAGCATCAGTAGCTTGCAATCCCCTCACCCTCCAACGCTTGGACACCGCTTGGTGGCGGTTGGCATGCGCCAGGAAGAGTGGTGTGGGCCGATCATCACTCGGTTGAGTGGGACCCACTCACAGATCTGATGGTCCAGATCGTCATTGCCTCAGATCAGCCCGGTGGCAATTCAATTTTTGGGCAAGCATTTATGCCAGTGCCCGTGTGGCAAGGCAATACAGAACCCAACCTACGATCTTACTAGTGTATTGTTGGTCGAGCGTAGTCTGATAAAATACTATAGATCGATGTGTGATTATGTGTGCAACTGCGAAACAAGCAGACAAAGAAGATCCTCGCTGTGGATAATCGCCCTCGCTCACCCAGGGAAAGCTGGACCTGGACGGAGTGCGCATGTCTCTGCAGCACCTTTTTGCTGGGAAGGCGGACGGTGAAGCGGAGCGCTGGTGGATTGGCAGAGTGGCACATGCATTTCTCGGTTGAGAAACCAAGAAGTAAGGGGAATGTAGAAAATGGTAGATCCATTTGTTCCATGGCAATTAGGCATGAATCACCAAGAACCAAGCAGGAGGGCGCAGTGAAAAAAAAACAACGAACAATGATGGTAGTACGGTAGACCCATTGTTTCAGCACTTAATTTTGGTGATAAATCAGCTATTTTGCAGCTAAGCTGGGGTTGGCTCATGCGTATAGATCTTACAGTTTTCACATGGCTGTACAAAGTGGATAGCTGTATCCACCAACATGATAGGCGATTCCAGCCATTCGGAACAATCATTGTCATTGTGAGCGAAACCAATTGTATAATCATGCCGGGGGCACAAGGTTTCTGGTCAGTTCCGATTGTGCAAGAGTTAGGAGTTAATTAGGTAGTTCCAGGGCATGTTCAATCATGGCTGGCTTAGTCCCAAAATTTCTCAGAAAGTGGATGCCGTAACTAGCAAAGCCATACTGTGAGTTTATTGCAAATATTTGGTTTGGACAAATGGAATCGATCATGGACCTTGCCCGATGTTGTCATGTAATGTCAGAATTCATAGGTTTGGTTTTGAATGCTGCGTTGTTGGAGCCTTGCTTGATTCGTTCCGGCTACTTGTCAACACCGTGAAAATCATGATCACATCATCCTCTCGATGCTGCACCGTTGTGCATCCAGCTTTGGAAACACAGCTTTGCTGCTGTAACCATACCTGGTTTGTGGCTCATTCATGCCAACATGGCGTGAACAAGTGAAGGAACTTCTCACTTCACCGCTGGTGATCCCATATACGGCCCTTGACAGATGACAAACAAGAAGAAAAACACAGTCCACAAGGATGAAACGTCCGCCTAGCAGATGTTGCCCGAACTGCGGACCACAGCACAGAAGTGGATGAATTCCTGGTTGCAAAGGTGAGCATTTGGCATGGCTACTTTGATACATGCCGAAATGTACATGCATGCATACAACTGCATGGCTATACTACGCATACATTTTGCATCATAGTGCCATTGCAAAGATTCCCAGCCACACTCGCATGTATGTGTCAAATGTGCTTGTTCATACATCCACACCTGAGCTTCCATATTCATACTCATGATCATATTCGCAATGCATGCAATTGCTTTTGCATTTGTATGGCTCAGGGTTGCAGGCCTCATACCTTGATGTGTCCAGTTCCGACAACAATGTTTGATATGGCGTGGTATGGGTTTATCTTTAAATGAGTGTACCCCAACAATCCCTACATTTGATTGGGAGGCGGTTGCTTGGTTGGTTCTGTCTTTTCTATTGCCAGATACTTTCATCAGATTCCAGGCACCAATGCATGTGCGGAAGGCAGCAGATCATAGAAGAGTGCTCACTTAAGAAGAAGGGCCTTATTTTGCAAATCACCAGGGTAGGATGGCAAGTTCAAGATAGTTCAAGCCCGTTGAAAGTGTTCGACCCCCAGCAAAAACCTTTCAGCAAAGTCTTGTTGCAGGGCGGACGCGAAGCTTTCAAGATGGAGGCTGAAGTCTGCTCGAGCCTGGCTGATCCTTTCGTTGGGGGCTCAGGCTTTGATCCAGCAGTGTTGGGTGGTTGGTTTCATTGGACCCTGGTGGTTGACGAGTTGCTCAGCATGGGATCCTTTGCACCTTCGTTCTCCCGCAGGGGTAAGTTGGATGACCACTTTGTGTGCCTCTACCCCCTGACAGTTACAGCTACCATGAACCACTGGAAGGGCGGGTTCCCACCTCAAGGGTTCTGTGGAAGGAATGGTGGTTTTACCGCTGGCTGCTGATTTCCGGAAATACATGGTTTCTTGTCTAGCTTTAAATAGTCCCTTTTTTTGCCAACTGCCTGGCATACTCCCACACAATTCCAACCCATGGAGAGAGAAATTTGGGATTTGTGACGATTAGTGATTAGATATTAGATCATGCTTCAAGCGGCTCGGAGACCGAGTTGACCAACATGAATCTTTGGAGCACCTTGAGCTGCTACGGCTACGCGAGTTTCATATGATTTCAAGGTATTTGGGAGGAAGATCTATACGGAAGCTGTTTGCATGATGACTCCATTGGAAGCATAACCCATCCAGGTTTCACCATGTCGGCAGCTCCTGGACCTAGATGATGGATCCATCTCGCCGCCCACCCGAGGTCCTGCAGCTTTTAGTGGATAGATTGATTCGGCAGTGTGTCACCCGTACACCTGCGGATTCAGCCCTGACCAAAGAGGTGCAGGGTCAGTTGGTGCATGGCCACGCGTCATGACACCCCAACATGGCAAAGCAGCTTTGGAGATGGCACACTTTTCGCGACAACAATGGGGCGATGCTCGGGTTTTTTCTCATATTTCCCATGGAGCCAGCATTGGAGTCACTGTGTTAGCCCATCCCTAACTTTTGGGCCGTACCGAACTCACCTTAAGGATCCTCCATAAAGAACACTCAGGAGACCATCAGCCAGGACCAACAGTCATCACTGGCCCTGCCTCGGCCCCGCCTCGGCACCAGGCGGGCTTTTTATTGGTAATGCTTCACGCAGCTGCTCAGAACGGCTGCGCTCGAGATGGAGGCGTCACGCTGTGGCGCTGTTGGTGAGCGGGTCACTTCAGCGAAGTTGATCTTGATGGGAATGGTTGGTTCATCTTGATTCATTAAGTTGGTGGAATGATTCATCTCGTTGGTGGATGAATTATATTGAATTATTCAGTTGGTCGGTGGTTTCATTCGCATTTTTAGTTTCCCAAATGTATTTTCAAATGGTTGGTTGATCGTTTTCACAGGGATTATTATAGCCACCAACCAGTCATTGACAACATGTGATGGCAGAGACGTAGCTAGCAATGCACATTCACAATGGATTCTAGTGCCTCACAATTTGCAGAGTTTTGGTTGCTGCTGACGTACAAAGTCTTGCATAGATGGAGGGTAGATGGAGAGATTTTCTCAAATTGTGGTGATCCCTTCGATGATGATTCATCTTGGCTTCAGAAATTGCTTGTACCTGAAAGGCGCAGCCCACCCAGTTATAAGTGATACGTTGGTTGAAAACACACCCAACCAATGAACCACCATCATCTACCATGACTGGCGGCTATCCTACCATGTTCACCGGCAATCTGGTGGCCGACAGTGGCTGCGAAGTGGTGAGGTCAGACCCTCCTTTCGAATCAGTGGGGCAGCCTGGGGGACTGGGCGGTGGCCAGCTGAGTGATTTAAACAAACATTGGGAACTGAGAACCCAGCAGGCAAATCCCACCAAGGGCAAGCAATGACAAAAATGGGAACTGATGTGCTGTTGTGAAGTGTGTTGAAGTGTATGTTATGTGCTCTACCTTTTCCAGCATATGTTTCGAATCAGCATCAGCATCAGCATCGTCGCATCTAAGTTCTCATTGATCGGGGCAAATGCTTCTAATTGTTGCGAACATCAATAGTGGTTACATTGACTTTAGTGGAGTGGATGAGCAGAAAAGGCCGGCTGGCACCCTTACCGCTGGCTGAGACGTGGCTCCGTCACTATACAGTTCGTGCAAGTTATCCTGGCCGGCATCAATCTTATGGTGGCAATGCGGCAAGTTGTTTAGAGACTGAAGAATGCGACCCCATCAAGCAATCTTTGCTTTGATTGGACAGTTCGCGCTGGTTTTGTTGCTTGGGTTGTGGCTTCAGGGCGGGAGCGATCGATCAAAGTGGTGTCCGGGCATTTGGATGTTATTGGTTCAAGCACCCAGCCAGCCTCAGCCAGCTACATGTTTTTCATTTTCACATAAGCTATTATATCTATGCTATTATAAACCTTTCACTTGCCTAATTGGTAATGAGGGGTTCGCTTTGGCAAAGTTTCCACTGGTTGTTGTTGTTGTTGTTGTTGTTGTTGTTGTTGTTGTTGTTGTTGTTGTTGATGTATCTTGTTGATGATGGTGCACTTAACCACGTGCGTGTGTGTGCAAATGTCTATCTACTGTATCCATCCATCCATCCCTCCATCCATCCATCCATCCCTTCCTCCCTCCCTCCATCCATCCATTTATTCATGTGGGTATGGGTCAATATTAATCATCAACACTAAGCAACTATTTCATAGGAAAAACAATGGTGAATGATGGGAACCAGGGGTACAGGGTTTTGACCCATAGCCATGTGGTGGTTTCTCAAAATAGGGGTACCTCTAAATCATCCATTACTAGTCATTTATAGTAATAAACCAACCATTTTTGGGTGTCCACCATTTTGAGAACCTACCATGTATCTTTGTGTTTGTCACTTTGTCAATCTGTGACACCATTTGCGGATGCTGCATGGCACCGAAACCACGGCGAGGAACTGGGACACTTCCAGCTTGAAGGCCCTGGGGCTGCGTCGGGGACCCCAGCTGCCAAGCTGCAATCTTTAAGGCAAACTGGTGGCTGGTTATGGTGATGGTGGGTTAGTGATGGTTGGATATGGTTGGTTAGTTTGCCTAGTCATGGTTGGTTAATTTGCCTAGTTGGTGTTTCAACTTTTTGTTGCTTCAACCATCTCATTTTGGAATGACTATCTCATTGACGAGTACATTTTTGGTATGGGGCAACTAACCACCAACGAGGAAAAACATGTTTGAAAACCAAGAGGCCAAAGTCCGTAATGAAAGAAGAAACCGAGCGTGAACAAATGGTGAACAGGTTACTGCTGGTTGTTGTCGTCGTACTGCCGTTGTGTTGGCCAAAGTGTAACGAACAGAAAGGTGTGTGTGTGTGTATTTGTCCATGTGTAAATGCATGATTTACTTGCTCATGCATGTGCCCACTTGCACATTTGCGAGCATGCATGCGCACAGTTTTAAACAGTTTGGTTGTTATTGTTCTGGTTGTCGCTGCTGCCATTAACTACTGTCCACGTGTTTGTGTGTGTTGCCGTGTCTATACGGTATGTTCAAGTGCTGCTGAAGTTGCCCGTCTATGGTGATGATTGGTCATGGCCAACACTGCTTGACTGATACGTCATTGTTAATGATGGTTTACGACAATGGCTCACTGTGGTTCCTCAGTAGTTGTTGTTAGAGAATCATGAGCTATAGTGATCTTTTCATAGTGGGATATAACATCATCATTACGTTTTGGTGAAATGAGAAAGTCCACCAGAAATAGCAACGGATTAGATGATGTGCCTATAAGAAATGTATAGAAATGGTATTTCTAAGGGTCAGTTCAGGACTCCACCATATTGCCAAGCATTATTAAGCATTGCTATCGATCGTTATCCAGCTTAGTTTCTCAGAGGTTGTTGGTCCAATGCCATCATCAAAAATGTCAGACAGAGTTGTGTCCTTTCTTCTTCTGGGGTTGTCCATTGCTGGTGGTACCATGCGGTACTGGCTAACCATGCAAGAATAGCCATTACGACTAGGGAAACTACCTACTAAGCATCTAAGAACAGCCATTAAGGATTGGGAACTAATCATCCAACAAATAGCTATTCAGACTACCATGAGCAACCAAAACCATCATTTTTATAGGTTATGACCCATATTTGGGAGGGTAAAACCTACCTTTTTTAGGGTTTTGGTTGCTCATGGTAGGGAAACAACCAGTCTTTGCGTGGCCAACTGCTGGTTGCTGTGGCGCCAAAAGCGCCCGAGGCGCGGTCGAACTGGCCGAAGCTCTGCGGTGCTTCGCTCATCCAGAGGCCACAGCCGGAAGTGGGAGCGGTGCTTCATATGGCGAGCGACCGGGTCAAGCAGTTAGCCAACCAACGTTCATGGGGGATATTAACCAACAACAATAGTGGGAAAACAGCCTGGCTAATGATGGGGGAGCCAGGGGTACAGGCTGAACAGATCCACAGCCATATTGCTTGTCAGATGTTGTTTGCTGATATTGAAGTCAACCAGTCAGAAAAAAAAGAAGCAATGTTGGTCGATTGTTGGTTGATTGTTGGTCGATTGTTGGTTGATGTTGGTTGATCTTTGTAGTTGGTGTTTGTACGTGGTAGTAATATACAATGAATGAAGCAATGGTCCAACCAAGAATGATTCGAGACTCAGGTCCAGAGTTTACACAGTGGTGGGCTGTGACCATGGGGCCGGGCAATGATTTTTCGGTGAGGTGTTGCCACAGCAAAATTTGATAAACTTTGGTTGTCAGGTCGATCTACTCAAAAGTGCTCGCAAGTCTTGGACTCCGATCACATGCAGAGTCGCCAAATGCCACCACTTGCCAGATGAAGTTGGAGGACATCAATTTTCACCAAAAGATGGACGCCCTGAGGATTGGTATCTGAGCTGCAGTGGCGGTTCCCATGAAACTCCCATGGGTGCGCCACTTGAGAAGTGGAAGAGCCCTGGTTCGTGAATATGCTACTGGCTGGTGGCTTCAAGCAGTCGCAAGCAAGTGTTGTTTCCTACGATTTTTGGGAAGCAGTTGTTCTTCCCCTAATATGTGGGATGGCTGGTTGACAAGCATAATCTTTCTCGGGGATGGGCAACCACCACAACGTGTGATTGGGTACCATGTGTAGGGGAACAGCCGTTCATGGAAGGTGATGGTTGGTAACTGGTCGTGGCGAATGGCGAATACCGACAGTTGCCACCAAGGTGGTGCCCAGGATTGGCGGCCATGCCACCTGCAAATGGACTTTCGTGACATTGGTGGTCATTCATTCACCGTTCACTGGGTTATACTGGGTTGGTCGATGGGCTACGCTGAAAACCCGGCTCAACCACCAATTGTCAGGGTTTCTTATGGTTTTAGCCACCAATTGTAAGGCTTTCCCAAGTCGATGTTCGCGGCGCCCATTGTGTTAAGGCGTGGAGGCTCCAGAGCTTATATATTGTGTCCTTAGTTTGGCCATTTGTCTCCAGAGCTGATGTTCAGAACCCGGGGATGGTGATCATCCCCTGTGGTTAAGCTGGGTTGGCTATATAAGTAACCATCTATCAACCAACACTGAATATCACTAACCCTTATTGATACTACAGTAACCGTTACTATTGTTTAGCCTAGCAGTGCCAACCATCATGCACCATCAAGATCCATAGTTCCCGAAGCTCATGGTAAAGCACCACCTATGGTGAAACTCTCATTTATGAACATACATGTTGATCGTCATTCAAAATCATTTGCCAACATGATATATCCTTTGGGAGCCAGTATGTGGTATATATTTGGCAGCACCAAATAGTGGGTGGTTAGTTGCTACAAAGATTCAATATCACTTCCGGTCAACCACAACTACTCATTCCCCAAACGCCGTGACCGCCACCACAACTCCCCAGACTTCCATTGCAAGCCTGAGCGCCCGCGCTTCGCCTGAGGCGCCCTACAAGTCCAAAAGACCCATGAAGTGGGGCCCTCGGTGAGGCTGTGATCGGCTAAGAATGGTCAACATTTGAAGATGCCATGGGTGAACCAGTCGGAATACAAGCGAGGAAATATCAACCATGTGGGGTTGCACATGGTTAAAGGGCTGCTATATCCATGGTACCTGCAGTGCAGCTGTGCAGCAGTGCATCGCCTCGACCCAGGACAGACCTTTGAACACGCTGCGGCTGCTGGTCACAGTTTTAGCCAGCAAGGCAAGGGGAGACATGTGGCCGGTGGGATCCTGTTTGGTACCCAGGAGGGGGGCAACCTGAGAAACCCAGTTGAACCTCGAAACTTCTCTCAAAATTATGGGATGAATAATGATGAAAGTCACTAGGCCGGAACTTGTTTTAAGCCTTTTTTGGTTTCTGAGGGGTGGTGGTCTACAGTTCTTGAAGTTGGATTTTGGGGGGATGAACTTATCTTACTTCTTCTTTTGTAGCTCCTTGGGGAAGATGTCCCACGGAATCATTATGGTCAGTGGTGGCGGCACATGCAAGTCTAAATCATGAAAATAATGCTGAGCAAAAAATGAAACAACCAGCACAGAACAAAAACAATACTGAAGATGGTTTGCATTTCCAAAGGTCAGCAGAAGCACACCTGAAGCATGATACAAAATGCTGAAGCCCTTGTTAGACATGGCTTAGGTATTGGTATAAGGAGCCCGGCTTGCACATGATTCCCACCGACAATCCTTCGGCTATGAGGGCTGGTCGCACACACATAGGGTGACCAGCATAGGTTGCTTGGTCATGCTTGGTCGGTAAACATTTTTCTGTCATCGGAAGGTTTGTCCAATTACAACCATCCAACTGGCGTGATCCTTGGATGTTGCTTGTCATTTGGGTGATTTTACAATACCATAGTCATTTGGATGGTTAGCAAAGCAACGGTTGCCTTGCGGTGAGTCGACAACCATGTCATTTTTCATGGCAGGGGTGGTGTCGCCAGTTCCCGATGGAACACCAAAAAGATTGATTGGATCGGCCAGCGTGTGTCCCTGGGCCCTATGTAGGGTCCCCCATCGTTGTGTCTACGCCATGCTCCCATGAAAACTGAATCAGCATTTGGAAGTCTCCCGTTCAGGCCGTGCAAAACGAACAGTCGACTCATTTGAAGGAGTGCTTGGCTGTGGCAGGGTGGCCCAGATCGCAATCTCGTGGCACCCCACGAAATGTACAGCTGCCCCAGCAGCACCAAAACGTGGGCTGCTGGTGACATGACCCTGGGCAGATGGGATATGTACCTGCTCTAAGGTGTCTCGGCGCATGCGTGCCAAACATAGGAACATGCGTGCCCGACACGCGTTTGGCACACAGGTACTAGATGCATTGTTCATGGTCATGATCCAATGAGCCATATATTGCTTTGAAAGAGAACCAGATGCATTTTTCGAGAGAAACAAAAAGCATCAAGACGTTTCAAGACAACAACATGCATTGTCGATGGGTATTATCAAGTGAGCCTTTCATTGACGAGCAAATTTGCGCGATTTTGTCTATGGTTTTCGCTCTTTCCAATTTCTTGGTGGAGAAGCTCCGGATGCATTTTTCTGGCCGTCAAAAACGCATCCGGGCTGCCCTTTGCCGTCTGCTGGCACGTCGACTGATCATGCCAAACTGGGAGTCGGGAATGTCGATACTTTTGTGTGCAAGTCAACTGACCAATTTTACATCAGTTTAAACGTTGCCAGGAGGCTTTCATCCCGCAGAATCCTTGCGCAACAAAATTTGTCTATTGTTTTGGTTCCTTCTAATTTCTTGGCGGAAAAGCTCCGGATGCATTTTTCTGGTCGTCAAAAACGCATCCGGGCTGTCCTTTACCTTCTGCTGGGACCTAGACTGATCATGCCCAACTGGGAGCCAGGAATGTCGACACTTGTGTGTGCAAGTCAATTGACCAATTTTACATCAGTTTAAACGTTCTCAGGAGGCTTTCATCCCGCAAAATCCTTGTGCAAAAAAGTGTGTCTATTGTTGTAGCTCTTTCCAATTTCTTGGCGGAAAATCTCCGGATGCATTTTTCTGGCCGTCAAAAACGCATCCGGGCTGGCCTTTGCCTTCTGCTGGGACCTAGACTGATCATGCCCAACTGGGAGCCAGGAATGTCGATACTTGTGTGTGCAAGTCAATTGACCAATTTTACATCAGTTTAAACGTTCTCAGGAGGCTTTCATCCCGCAAAATCCTTGTGCAAAAAAGTGTGTCTATTGTTATAGCTCTTTCCAATTTCTTGGCGGAAAAGCTCCGGATGCATTTTTCTGGTCGTCAAAAACGCATCCGGGCTTTCAAGAAATGCATTGGAGTTTGTATGCGCACAAGCCACTTCTACATTGGTGGAAAATACCCCAAATGCATTTCCCGGACGTTGCTAATGCATGTAGGGCCCGAATGCTTTGATCGAGACCCAATAAATGCATTGAGGTTTAAATGCATGCAAGTCCTTGAAACATGAATAGAAAATACCCCAAGTGCATTTTTCCGGGCTGTGCCAATGCATCTAGGGCGCCCAGGTAAACAAATGTAATTGAAAACGGAATGCAGGCCAAAGCTACGTGGAAAAGTTTCTTCCCGGATGCCTTTGTGTATGCCTAAAAACGCATTGGAGTTTGTATGCGCGCCAGATCCCCAAAAAGGAACGACAGTACCCCAAATACATGTCCCTGGACGTTGCCAATACGTATAGAGCATCCAGATAGATACATTCAACTGAAAACTGAACGCGTGCCAAAGCCACGTGGCAAAGTTTCTTCCCGAATGCTTTGATCGAGACCCAATAAATGCATTGAGGTTTAAATGCATGCAAGTCCTTGAAACATGAATAGAAAATACCCCAAATGCATTTCCCCGGACCTTGCTAATGCATCTAGGGCGCCCAGATAAATAAATGTAGTTGAAAACGGAATGCGTGCCAAAGCTGCGTGCCGACATATGTCCCAGCGCGCTGCGTGCTGCGTGCCGTGTGCCGGGGCGGCTAAGTACCTGCTGAGTCCATAACCTTTTTTTTTTAGGGTTAAAAAATAATAACCTGGTTATTCTGCGTAATTTCAAAATGACCGGGTTTTTCCAAAATAACCGGGTTTCCAAGTTTTTTACCTGTAATTTTGCCGTAATTTACCCATAATTTCCCGTAATTTACCCGTAATTTCCGTAACGTCCAAAAAACCAGGTATTTTTGAAAAAAGCAGGTTTTTTCGTCACGACCAAAAAAATGAAGATTTTTGATTCTGCGGGTAATGATATGTATGATGAGTGCCCATTTGCTAACAGCATGGCTATGTGGTAGCTGCCCCATGCCTCACTCCTTAGATTTTTTGAACACCTGAAAACCTCATGACATGCCATGATTCCATTTGAGGTGATGATGCTCTAGATTTGTGTCAATCATAGCAGTGGTGTTGATTGCCATCTCTTGCGAGCTAAATCATTTCTCAATGGATTTTCCAACCGCGATCGCTGATTACTAGGGGTATCAATATGTATCAGCTAACGATCAACTAATGTCTGAGAATCAACATTAATCAAGTACTATACTGTATGCTAACAACCAATTCAGATTCCCTCCTGTTTGCACAATCAATGTCGATAACCGTTAAGAAGCAAAAAACTACATTGATCTCCGGGGACCGGTGACGGTTCCAACCGGGCTGCAACCACGTGATCAACCCCATGCGCATGTCGCCCAAGCGCTGTGCCAAGGCGTGCGAGTTACGACAGATCTCGCAGCAGCCACTCGGCGAAGCAACATTGCAAGCCCCCACGGAAGTGGTTAAAATGGTTACGCCAACTGGTTGCCCGTAACTGGTTGCCTGTAACTGGCTGCCTGTATTTCTTTGTTCCTTGGGAGCGATTTGCAGCCGGGATATCTTATAATTAGTTGTGCGTGTGCCACCCCTCTTTAAAGGGATAGCGAGCGATTTGGAGCTACAAGGAGCGATTTGGAGCTACAAGGAGTGGCAACTAGCCAAATGGCATGCAAGGCAAGGAACGGTTGTGAATAGTTGATATATGTTGAGAGCTGCTTTGATCCTTGTTGACCTCTGACAAGTGATGATGGTGTATAACTCATGGTGATCAGCTCCTGGTTGATGATAGGTGGTAATAACGATTACATATATTACATGTCATGAGCCCTTGATAAGCATTAGCCAATATTAGCCATTGTCGTTTGGAAACGGCCGCCAAACGAAAGGCTTTCCAGTGGACGTTCCCCACGGGCGAAGGACCAGCCCTTGATGATCAGCGCGCAAGCGCTGACAGCTGGGAAGGTATGTGGACAACCCCCTGAGTCGATGTAGCTCTCTACGTCTGTGGTTTATCATAGGTCCGTGTTTGTGCATGGCTTACATGCAAAGATGTGTTTACTTGCACTGATGTACACATGCATCGCGTGCATCGCGTGCATCGCGCATGCAAAGCCACGTGTGCGTAGGACGAAACCAACAACTGCGTAAGCCTCAGAAATGTGTAGCACAGCCAGCGTCCAGGTCCAAGAAATGCATTGAGAACAAGATGGTGGATTGGATCGATCAGCTGTTGTCTGCGGGGCACCCAGGTGGTTTTCAGTGCTCGGATACAAGGGGAAAACCCCGCAGATACAAATGAGAAGTAAACACCATGTCTAATGTGTCATACTTCTTTTAGATCACCTCTTTTGATCCTTCGCCATGGAAAATATCTTCGGTGGTGGAGTTGTTTGCAAGCAACGACTGGTTCCAGAGATGGTGATTTGTCACAGTGGATGCCGGTTCTGGCGAAAAGATCCATACAAATCCTGTGAACCATTATTTACTGTTTTTCAACCATGTTCTCTTCAACCAGCACTAACCATCATCAGTCAACCAATCTGAAGGTTGGCTTAGAGTGGCACAGCCAACAAGCAGCTTCTTTGTTTCAAAAGTAAGTTGTCGCATGCACATGCCCAGCGAAACAATCACATGTCAATCTCCACAGTATGTCCATGTATGCCCCATCAACCGGCAATTCTACCAACGACCGCAAGAACACACCAGACCCTTCGCTTACCAAGCATTGGCACACCATGCTGGACAAAATTTATCCAAGTTATACTTTGACCATCGTCACCGATGATCTCACCACGATTAGCCATGCATTCCTACAGCTTATCCGCATGACAAAACCATTCATATCATATCAGATTCATTCACCCGCAGCACCAGCGCTCGGGTCTTGTGTGTTTTGGGCGCCTCTGTGAGGCGGCAGACTGCCCAGCCCAGCGAGAGAGAGAGAGAGATTCATTCACGAAGTACAAATTGTTCCTGGACGAATTATTTCAACAATAACCATCATCAACCACTAGATCAACCATAAATTCATATTTATAAATTCCAACCCTCCCAACTTCTCTCCTCAACCGTTCAACTCCCGAGGATTGGTTGCTGAACGCCATGCGAGCTCACCAGAACTGGCCCCAGGTGCCGAGCGCGATCCGAAAGCCGGCACTGGAGTGCGGCGGCCCAGGGAGCCGAGGGTGGGTGGGGTATGGTAGCGAAGGAGAAGCAGGTTAGCCCCGGTGCAAAAACCTACAAAATTGCCTGGGTTTTTATAGGGAAAACCCCGGACACCCTGGCGAATGCGAACGCTGGCACTTCCAGAAAGAAGACGCTGGATGAACATTCGCTACCAAATGAGCAATTCAAAGAGAGAATCAGCACGGTGGGAGGAAACTGATCATAGTGCTTGATGGGCAAGACACGGATAATAGCAGTGTCATGTAATTGGCCCAAAGTATGGCCCAAGAGGCCCGCTCCCCTATATACTTGTGAGTTGGTTGATAGGCCAATCGGCCGATCCTCTGAGATGCCCCGGTAAAGAAAACCATCTCATCTAACCATAGATATTGATCAAACCAGTAAAGATGTTTACCAGTCAGACTTAAGAATTAGACATATGTTGGCTATAACAGTTTTAAACCAAGCCGTTAAACCATAGATTTATTTGACTTAGCTGGTAGTTCCCCTAGTCATAAACCACCGGGTGTCCCCTGCTTGAAGCCCAAAGACTGCTGCCCAGTTACCTCACCAGCATCGCCATGGAGGCCTCGGGCGGCGATGGGTCATCAGCGATGTCCCATGTGGACATCACCCAACCTTTATGGGTATGTTTAGGGGGTCCTATAAACCATTAATGTACCAACCCAGAAATAGCTTCAGGACCAACTGATATGTTTTTTGCAACCATGTTAGATAAGAGACCAGCCATTTTGGAGAGTCCCCCATTCTAAGAAACCCCCTTATGGGAAAAATCCCCAAGGGTCGTCCAGTAAGGTGATTGTTCAACTTAAATCTGTGCTGTCCTTACAATCTTTAGAACTTATTTCTAGGAAAAACATGGTGATGTTCAGTGTCCATAAGTTGGCTTCTTTACCAACCCCTGAAACAGCGGCAACAAAGGCAAAAAGAACTACAACACTACTGGTTTCAACGACAATGACAACGATCAGAAACAAGCGCCGACAACCAGCGACGACAAGAACAACAACATCAACAGCCAACAACAATAGCAACAACCAACAATGAAGATAGTGATAACATGTGATATTCTACAGCAGCCAGCACCATCAGAAACAGCAACAGGGACCTCGTACTGCGAATCAGTGGTGAGTGATACATACCAAGAGGAGATACATCATGATACATCGCTTGATTGGGGTATTTGCGGTTCTCTGTGAGCATCCATGAAGATTTCTGCCATCAACATTCAGCAGCATGCGTGAAAAGTGGGAAATGGTTGAGAGCCTCTCAGTCCAAGAACGCCTTTGTGGCATTCGCATCTAGGAAATGACCATAGAATTATACTGCCTTCCACCTCATGCCATACCCCCATGCGCCGTGCTTGCTGGTAAGGAATTGAGCTTTGAACCTATACATAGCTCACAGGGTGCCAGTGTGCCTGGACTCAACAGTTTCGACACTCAAGAATTTGTAAGCTTTTTGCAAGTTTTTGCACCTTTCATCGACCAGGAGTTATCAACCACTCTACCATGAATCTGTTGCAGCAACCACTGAATGTTAGTGATTTTGCATTGTGCTGAACCATTGTATTGGTGGCTGCATTGATGCTTTAGGCGAATGTTTGAACTTTGATACTGGTGCGTCGGCAGGATCCTTCTGTGCACTACCAAGTGTGCAGCTTCATGAGCAAAGCGCACCTCGGCGTTTCGACAGCCAAGGGTCGGAATATCATCATCTTGAACTCTTTGGGGGAGGTCAGGTAACCCCTGAAACCATCTGAAACCACTCGATATCACAGGATATAGATATTGATATCATATGATATCACGCCAATCCTTGTGCATGCGCAGCAAACATCCCCATACGCTATGCATCCGCCAGATGTGACCAACTTGATGGGGATGTTTGCTTCGTCCCGACTTGGCACAAGTGAACCACCTTTGACTTTCCAACAGTTTTTTTTTCAAGCTGCTTCTTGGTGAGCGAATTACCTGTTTGAGTCACAAACATGGGCGAACCCTTGATGTTTGGGATGTTTACCAGGGAAATTTACCAAAATAATCCGAGCCTCGTGTTGTGGCTTGGTGATGTTTCCTGGGGATGTGCTACCCAAAATTCCACGGCGCCCCTGCAAGATGCGAACCTGGCCACGATCAGGTTCGAACCCTTTGCCTGCTATTCAGAAGAGACGAAATTGATTTCCAAGAAGGCCCTTTCCGATGGTCAAAGTCATCACGTGTAATCATTATTTTGGTAATGTGTGACGTAATGTGTGTAAATAAGTAAACAATGTTATATGTATCTAATATGTAATATGTGTAAAAAAGACTTGGCCAGAACGTAGATACATGTGCTTGACCATCGTTTAACATGTTCACTATTCACATGCCTATACAGCATCGAATCATAGCTATCTCTACCTCACGTCTTGCCGGGAGAAAGACGGAGAGAGATTTATGATTCGTGTATGCACTGGAGTCATGGGGTTGCTGCCTGGCTTTCTCAGCCGGGTTGGTCGGCTGGACCAGATTTAACAATAGGTAGTATCACACTTGCCAGTTCGGAGGCTGCCTCAGTCTCGGCGTACTGCTACTAGGGGAATCTGGCTAAATGATGGATGATAGATGGGATATACCAGTTGGTTGATGCTCATTCTCTTTGCCATTCATCAACTGGTATACCTCAGGTTATTGCAACAACGCTGAACATCAATCAATTCATGGTAGAATACAGAAATGGTTTTGCTTTACATGTTAGACCAGCCATGAAGAAACCATACCTTGAGTGTGAGTCTCCAGTATCACCCAGGATGGAACCACCAACGAAGAGGGGGTCCCTTTGCCACTCACCCGGTGGCCCCGGCAGTTGTGGGTGGCTCGATGCTTCGGAAACGCCCTCTACGATTGGTCCAAAGACATTGCCTGTTGCATGGCCGATATGGCGAAGTTTCGGCAGGGTTGGCTGGTTGGTTGATGTTGGTTGGTTGGCTGGTTGATGTTGGTTGATGGCGTTGGTCGATGTTGATGTTGATGAATGTTGTTTGATGTTGGTTGAACCCCGAGGCGACCTTATTCCGTCGGACCATGTGACCAGCGATGTGACCGTGCCAATTTGGTTTTTAACAACAGACTCATGTCCCAAAGACGTGCTCTTCAGCAAACTAGTGGCATGGTTTGACCCTGTTGGTTGATTTGATTCGTCGACGGTCGAGCACTGCTTACAAAACTAGCCACCAATCAACAAGTTGCAGAACAGAGGGTACTTAGATTGCTTCTGTGGGGCTGAACTGCTAAACAGAGTACCAGTAGCCTGCTGTTTCTCCAGGCTGATCATAATCCCTCCACATTCATCGCCGCGCGATGAGCCAACCTGGATTCCCTAGATCCCTGTGAAATTGGAACAAACAAGGCACCAAAATGGTTTCTTTTTTACCGGAGGAACATGTCATCATATGTCAACCAAAGAGTAGGACAGTATGAAACTCAGCAACATTGAACAAAACCATGCTCCATGTGGTGCCATTCTTCGGCCATGCAGAGCCATGCCTGTCATGAACTCTTGTGGCCCTGAATTTTGGATGTCAACAGTTTTTTGTTTTCTGCAGGTGGTTCATGACTCATGGGGATTTTTTGTGAATGAGTCCCAGGTAGTGGGGAACATTGCTGTTGAGAAACCATTATTGCCACTGGCACCTCCTTGGTACCTCATGAAGCGATGCTGGACCCGTGCGTCACCCTGTTGCACCCCTGGGGCCTTAGGCGTGTTTGCGCCGGTGCTGAAGAAGAAGCGCTATTTGCACGAGGCACCAGGGAGGGTGCAGCTTAGGGCTGTGGGAGTTGCCAGTTGGATTATTGGTGGATGTTGGGTGACGAATGCTTGCGAATGGTTACGAACAACTAGATTTAGAAGCACTCATCACATCTCATCACCAATACTGAAACAAGAACTAATTGGCGATGAAGCCAATCGAGCATGATTGCAACCAACTCATGCATGCTTCGATCGATTGGTTACAAGCTGCAAGACTGACGACTGGGACAAGGTCTGGAGTTTGGTGAAGCCCCGGCAAGTGTTGCCTGGTATGGATCGGGAACCCCAAACGAGGAAGATTCTATACATTTCTTTACTGCTAAGCATTCCTAAAGAAATCCACGCCTAGGGTTGCAGGGTAACTATTTTTCTGTTGCCTGTTATCATTTACACTGTCATAAAAGTGTAGCAGACAAGTCTCAGACGGGGTCAGAATTTACTGCTGGCTTGCAAGACACGTTGAAACTCACCCACGAACCCAGTGTAAACCAGGGTTACTAATTAATGCAATTTTTGTTTAGCAACCGATTACGCGATGATACTTGGCCGGATATTAATTAAGGTCTATTTGCCACAATTATAAAAGTGTTGTACGCTGCTATGATTTGATCAGCGTCCAACGTGATTACACACAGGCAGAGTCAGCCGTATACTAGCATGAGTCATCACAACAAATTTTATCAATCAACATGAGCCATCAGTTGCAGAACGAACCAGTGTTACAACATGATTATCAACCATCAGCAACAAGATCTCAGTAAGAAGCAGCAGAAGTTTTCATCAGCCGTTGGTTATCATCAGCACCATGAGCCAGCCATTACTACCATTAGTCAACCCATTGACTTTGGTGCTTAAATTGATTCACCAATTAACCAAAAACACCCGTAATGATACGATTTAACCCCAGACATGATCAACGATTCATTAATTCCCCTCGAGTTATCGCTTCTCAGCCGTGATGAACCACTCTTGGCAGAACCATCATGAAGGGCCATCACCAACTATCCATCATTGAACGATCAGTTCAACCATCATTCAGCCAGCTTCCCCATCACCATCAACCATCAACCCTCATGGGACGTCCAGCAGCTTGTCGGTGGCGCTAGGGCTACAAAGCTTGTGGCCTGGAAATCCTGTGCACAATCCCTCCAGATGAGGATGGCCATGATTACTTTGGCACCTATGAGGAAGAGGTGTGGCCACCTGCGGCCACCTCCTCTTGATGAGAAGCATCGATGACAGTGCTTGAGAAAAATTGATGGTGGTGCTTGGTTGTCGGACCTGCCAAATTTATGTGAACAACAGTTGAGGAGAAGCCAACAGTGTAGGCCAAGCAAAGTCATAGTGTTTTGGAATGTGCTGGTTGGTCATGGTTTGTAGTAATGCGGTTAGTGCGAGATGTTGCTGTAGTAAGTAGCAGTTGTGGATATGTAATATTGATTTGGGAAGTGGAGTTTCATAAGCAAAAATGCATATGTTTTGACAAACTTCTCAGTACAAGCACGTGATTATGCATTCCCGTCCAGGAGACATTTGGTGCAATTGATCATATCTATCATCCAATCATTGATGATTGATGCATGTCCATATCAACCCTTGGCAGCCATCATTTTCAGCCTTTTTCATCATCGGACAATGGATAAGTTGGATAAGTACCACAATCATCATTTTCAACCAATCTAATGAGTTGATAATGGTTTATTGTCAACCATGCTTATGTTCACCAGCATCCACCATTACCGTCACTTTTACCATCAATGAACCATCAGTTCAGTTTGACCAGCTGACCATCATGAGCCACTTCTGAGAAAACCATCATTACCTTGGTCATGGGGTAAACTGATGCTTCTCATCATTAACCACTTTTTATGTTAATGGTGGCATACTATTCTTGCATATTATGGTTATTACTGTAGTGTTCATCATTAAGCTGAACGTCATCTACTTGGTCATTGAGTCATTGCTGCCCAACCATGATTTAAACATCAGCTTAGCCATGGCTAAACCAGCTTATCAACCATTTTTAGTCAAAATTAACCATCACTCCATCATTTCACGGCATGGGGTTCGCTTGTGCACCCGCGGATTGGCTCGCTTGTGCACCCGCGGGTTGGCTCCGCCGTGTGCCCGCCCC